>SKCR01043238.1:0-190578 GCA_019454045.1 Zanthoxylum bungeanum
TCCTGTAAGTAGTCATTCTTCCACTTGCTCCTCATGTGTTAGGGATATGCCTTAAACCAGCTTGTGGATGGGCTATATGTACATGTATTTGTAATATTTTCATTAATTAAGAAAATGGAAATCTTTGTTATACGTGTCTTACATAACTTATATGAATCATCAACACTGTAATAAAGCCCCTGGAGTAATAAGACGATGGCTTCCACGCCTCATGAGAATCATTACTCTTAAATGTTCCTAGTCATAGTTTTGTGAATAATCTGGGCGTTCAAAAAGCGGAGAGACAAGCATTATGATATGATCTGCCCTTAAGTGGGGTAGCCGATCTCATAGGCTACAAGCGGAGATCCGTCCCCTTGGTGTATCACATGGATGCATGAGTTGCTCGTGTCCATCGAACTGACCACCAAAAATTTTCATATGGAGTGTTTATCCAATGTGTCTGTGAGAACTTTCATGTATCGATTATATGACTAGTCCTTTGACTTGAGGTCTTTACAATCTTATGTGTGGATCAAATAACTTTGACATTCTCCTTCTCTAGTTCAAAAGATCTGTTCATAAGGGTATGATTGGGTCATTTGTTGAAACACATGAAGTTTGTAAAGATACAACAGAGAATCGCCACTCTCTCGGATAATATTTTCTTATAAGAGTAGTATTCCAGTTCGCGGGTTGATATGTGTGATCAGTGCTTGAGACTGTAGCCACAACAGAAGAATTTTGTGAGATTCTAGGGTTAGCACGAGTCATGACACTATCAACATCATACCTTTGCCATATGGGTAGACACTTTCCGTACCCTAGGTCAATAGGTGGGGATACAGTAAGGCGAGGGACCATACCATATGTAAATCGCATACAGAATGGGTATATATATATCTTTCCTTCTCATTTGGGGGCATTGGCATGTTGCTAGATGTCAACCTTGGTCATTGAAATCGAACGACCATTTGATCGGAGGATAATTTATGTTCGATTAAATTATCACGATTCATTTCATGTCCAACTTGAGGGGAACCCAAAAGGTCACACACAACAAAGTCGAAATCAATGGTTAATAGTGTACAGTACAAATATAACAACATATATGATTGCTATAGGAATTGTTCATAAATGGTTCAATGTGTTTAATTATTGAACAGATCATTTATGAGGTTCCATAGTGGCTTAGGGATTGGTGAATGACGATATGGGCACTTTGGGAATTGGAATAAAAAAATTACTATTAATGTGAATAGTAATTTTTTTTTTGTTTTGAATTCCAATTCGGCCCAAACTCTTATTATGGTTTTATAATCTCATTAAACCACTAAATTAAGATCCAAAGGCTAAGATTAAATTAGCTTTTATCCCACATTGGATTCTTAATTAATTTTGTTGTCTTTGGAGCACTATATAAACCCAAAGAATTCTTTACAAATTTGCTACACAAAAACCTTTCATATCTTGGGTTTATATAAGTGAGCAACTCTAAAGTTTAAGAGTAAGCCACTGATTTTGAGGATCCTTAAGTTTAAATGACTAGAGGAACCTCGAGTAAAAGTTTTGAGGTATTTGCCTAGGCTAGCACCAAGGGCAAAATACCCGCGCTCTCAAGGCGTAGTCTTGCCGTTAAGTTTTGGCTTTGGTGTGTGCATCTTTAGAGGCCACACACTTGGGTGGCTATTTGAAACGTGGAAGAGCTTGCTGAGTTCGAGAAAAACTCGTAGATTGGAGGGAGGACTGGAGGAGTCTTCGGTTTAAGTAAGTCTTTTTTTTTTTATTTTAATTAGAGTTTTTATGATAGTTAACATGTTTAGGTTTATGTTCTTTGCATGTTTTATTAGTTTTATGCTTAGAATATATAGTAACATGCATAGGCTTGTAGAATAATAAAAACAAATTGGTCTTGGGCAAAGGGAAACTGGCATAATAATTTTAATTTTCCGCTGCGCACTCGCGGCCGCTTCCCAACAGTGTTATCAGCGCGCCGTTTTTGTTTTTATTAGTTCTCTCTCATTTGAACTCGAAATTGGGTGTTTAAAAGCTCGTTGGAAAGCTAACACCCTGAACGTAATTTTAGGAACAAGTTGTTCATGATTTGGTTAAGATTTGAATTGTGAAATTGTATTAAAGTTCACGCGTCTGCAGAAAAATGTGAATAGTAAATTTATTTGAATAAAATAAAATGCAATATCATAATTAAATATTAATCAAAGTTATTTAATGCCTAAAATAATTCCAACATATTAAAACTCATATGCTTGATGATTCTATGTATGATTAGAATTGGCATGATTATTTTAGGGTGCAAGCATCTAGAGACTTTCTAAGAAATAGAGAATGTATTGCTTATCCCTTAGCTAAGTAATTATTCCGTGATGAACTTAGAGATTTATTACCTTTAAGGCTAATAAATATAAATCACTTGTTTATAGTAAAAGACATTATAAAAGATACAAGTGGGTTGAGACTAAGGGGTTAATAAAACTTTCCAAACTAAAGTTAATTTAATCAAAGGTATTACTAGAGTTAGATAATGATTTGGTGTCTTCCTTCACTCACTACCTTTTGTAGCCAAAAGGAAAAGCTATGAAGACATCTAGATAATCATTTACTTAAAGCTTACCTTAAAGCATATTTAAAGTGTTGGACTAATTTGGAGGATCTATTGTTTATTCCTGTCACCAATACAATAAGAGCCTAAGAGGTAATGGTATTTAAGAGAGTTCGCTCCACCCTCACTCTGGGGAATTTTCAATGGAGGAATCCATTTGACAGTTATTCACTTAAACTTTCTAAAATCCTCAATAATAATTTAAGTCTAAAATTTGCCTCCCATTGTAAAGTATAGACCCAAAAGGGCTTAAACCATATTGGCAGGACTAGGCTTTACCAGACTGACCAATACCAATTTGTCCCTAAATCGTACTATTGACAATGGTTTGACTTTTCTGAGTCATAAGATGCAATGACCCTTAGGCGTGGTCTTATAACTTAGTGGCAAAGATTGGGTGTCCACAAGGACTAGCATAAGCTATGGCATGTTTGATTGCCCAACCCAATGATCAAGGAATTGTGATTTATATCATAAATTGGTTGGGAACCTACCTAATTATCATATTTTATAATGACTGGCCCTAGTCAGAGTTATGAAATGATGATAATGGGATCCTTGCCCATAAGAAATCCATCATATTGGGGTTGATGCGATTTGCTTAAAATTTTAAAACAATTGAGTGTGAGCAACTTCATAATATTAAATGTCCATGTTATTATGAAACATTAATGAAAACATATTCCTAATTTTAACATTTTCTCTTAACAAGTAGGTTAAAATATTTCACAAACATTCAAATGGCAAACAGAGTATCACTTCGTTCCATCCTTGATGAGCATAACTCAAAGGGGACAACTACAATGACTGGTTTAGAGCTTAAAATTGTCTTATGACAAGAAAAGATTTTCTATGTTCTTGAAAGACCATTTCCCCTGAACCCGCAGAAGATACTGACCAAGATACATTTGATGCTTGGAAGAAACACGTCGATGATGATGAGCAAGCAATTTTCATAATGCTTGGCTCTATGTCGGACGAACTTCAGAAAGCTCACGAAGATATGGATGCTCAAACCATCATCTTTCACTTGAAGGAGTTTTATGCAACTTCCGTTCATACCGTGAGATTCCAAGTGTCATGTGTCTTATTCTAAACAAGGTATAATGAAGGATCTATTAGTGGACATGTGGTTAAGATGATTGGCCACATTGAAAAATTGGCCAACCTTGGGTTCATCATGGATCATGAGATAGGTCACGATCTAATTCTTCAATCCTTACCAAAAGAATTCTCTAACTTTATTATACAGTTTCATCTGTCTGATAAAGAATCTACTTTAGCAGAATTGCACAATCTGATAAAGCAAGCAAGGAAGGACTTGAAACCGGAGCTTAAAACCTCCGTCATGCTTACGGGTACGGACCTGAAGCCACGAGGCCCAAAGAAAAATAAGGCCAAGGCCAAGGCTCCAGATCACCTAAAGCCCAATGGTAAGGTGGAGAAGAAAAAGGGAAATGGGAAATGTTTCTTTTGTGGAAAGAAGAGTCATTGGAAGAAAGACTGCAGATCCTTGAAAGCCAAGGAAGCTAGGGAAGCCCAAGAGGCCAAGAAGCCCAATGCTTCAGATATGTTGTCTATGATTGAACTATATTCTCAAAACTCTGAACCTTCTACTTGGGTGCTTGACACCGGTTGTGGGACTCACTTGTGTAACAATGTGCAGGGCCTGAGAAACAGTAGGAGACTCCGTCATGGGGAGGTTGACTTACGCATGGGTAATGTAGCAAAACTGGCTGCATTGTGCATGTGGACTTATTCATTAGTTTTTCCAAATGGTTTAGTTTTAGACTTAGAAGATTGTGTTTATATACATTCTCTAGTAAAAACATCATTTCAATTCTTTCTTTATGTAATAAAGGCTTTTCATGCATAATAAGTTGTAATGAATGTTCTATTTATTTCAATGAAATAAAATATGGAGATGGTATTTTGAATAATGGTATCTATGTCTTATAAACTAATAAAGAATGTTCAACCTCTAATATATACAACGTTAACTCGAATAATCTCAATGAATCACTTCTATGGCACAGTCGCTTAGGTCATTTCAATGAAATAAGATTAACTAAGCTACATAAGGATGGGTATTTCAAACCCTTCAATTATAAACCTTATGGAACTTGTGAGTCTTGTTTACTTGGTAAAATGACCAAATTACCCTGCAAAGGTAAATGACAGCGTGCAACGGAGATATTAGAACTCATACACTCTGATGTATGCGGACCAATATCAGTCACCGCTAGAGGTGGATTCTCCTACTCCATTACCTTTATCGATGATCATTCGCGATATGGGTATGTGTACCTTATACGATACAAATCTGAAGCCTTTGAGAAATTCAAAGACTTAAAGGCTCAAGTAGAAAACCAGCTTAATAAAAGTATTAAGTCACTAAGAGAAAATTGGGTCTCCGAAAGGATAAATCATACATTATTATATATAGTCCGATCAATGATGCCAGGCACGGATCTACCTCTTTCATTTTGGGGTATTGCTTTAGAAACTGCAACACTACTACTAAACCAAGTTCCTTCCAAGACTGTTAGTCAAACATTATATGAGTTATGGTCTGGGAAATGTCATAGTCTTAGTTATCTAAGAGTTTGGGGATGTGACGCATATGTTAAGCTCACACAAACTAACAAATTGGATGATAGGGTAGTTAAATATAAGTTTGTAGGATATGCATTGAACTCAAGAGCATACGTGTTCTACGTCCCAAATGAACAAATAACATTTGTCTCACGAAATGCTAAATTTCTAGAGAATCAATTTTTTCTCAAGAAATATAGTGGGAGTAGACTTGACCTCGATGAGGTACGAGAAGAACAAACTAATATAGAACTAAACCCCAGGCCCCTCAAAAGTGCAGCGACGGAACAACCACAAGGTTATGAACTCAGAAGGTCTGGTAGGGAAAGATATGAGCCTGAAAGATATGGTTTCCATATTGATGAGGAACATGATCAGGTCATTGATAATGACGATCCCACCAGTTATGACGAAGCAATGCGTGACATTGATTCAGTCAAGTGGCTTGAGGCCATGAAATCCAAAATAGACTCTATGTATCAGAATCAAGTCTGGGACTTGGTAGATGCACCTGAAGGGATAAAACCCATAGGCTGCAAGTGGATTTACAAGCGTAAAACTGATGCAGAAGGCAACATCCAAACCTATAAGGCTAGGTTGGTGGAGAAAGGTTAAAGACAAATCCAAGGAATTGACTATGATAAAACCTTCTCGCTTGTTGCAATGATAAAGTCTATTCAAATTTTTCTGGCACTAGCTGCACAATTTGATTATGAGATTTGGCAGATGGATGTCAAAACAGCTTTCCTTAATGGGAACCTCGTAGAGGAAGTCTATATGACACAACCTGAGGGGTTTGCATCTAAGGATGATCATAATAAAGTATGCAAGCTTAAACGATCCATTTATTGACTCAAGTAAGCCTCCAGAAGTTGGAATATACGATTTGATGAGACAATCAAATAATTTGACTTCATAAAAAATGTAGACGAGCCTTGTGTTTACAAGAAAAGTAGTGTGAGTGCTGTTGTATTTCTTGTATTATATGTCGATGATATATTAATCATCGGGAATGATATTCCCATGATGCAAGCCACCAAGCAATGATTATCTCAGAATTTCTCCATGAACGATTTGGGAGAAGCAGCCTACATCATCGGCATTAAGATCTACCGTAATAGATCTAAGAGGTTGTTAAGACTTTCTCAATCTACGTACATAGATAAAGTTTTGAAAAGATTCAAAATGGAAGATTCCAAAAGAGGTAATTTACCTACTTGTCATGGAATCAAATTATCTAAGGAGCAATGTCCACATACTCATTCAGATAGAGAGCGTATGAGTAGGATCATTTATGCTTCAGCAATAGGATCGATCATGTACGCCATGCTATGTAAAATACCAGATGTCTCTTATACTCTTAACATAACGAGCATGTATCAGGCAAATCCTGGTGAGCGACACTGGGCAGCTGTCAAAATAATCCTCAAGTATCTAAGAAGAACTAAGGATGTGTTTTTGAAATACGGAGATTGTTCTGAGATGAAAGTCATTGGTTACTGTGATGCGAGCTTTGAGACCGATAGGGATGATAGAAGATCGCAAACAAGATATCTGTTTACTTTGAATGGCGGTGCTGTCAATTGGAAAAGCTCATAGCAGTCAACTACAGCGGACTCCACCACTGAAGCCGAGTATATTACAGCATCTGAGGCTGCTAAAGAAGAAGTCAGGATAAAGAAGTTCATCACAGAGCTGGAAGTGCTTCCCGCGATAAAGAATGGCGTCACGATGTACTGTGACAACACATGCGCCATTGCTCAATCAAAGGAACCAAGGTCCCACCAGAAATCCAAGCATGTACTCAGGAGATTTCATCTCATCAGGGAGATTGTTGAGAGAAAAGAAGTTATTATAGAGAAAATACCCACAGAAGATAATCTTGCAGATTATCTGACTAAAAGGCTGACTCAACAAAAGCATGATAGGCACACCCGAGAGTATGGTGTCCAGATTCATACTAGTTGGCTATAGTGCAAGTGGGAGATTGTTAGGGATATGCCCTATACCCAACTTGTCGATGGGCTATATGTACATGTATTTGTAATATTTTCATTAATTAATAAAATGGAAATCTTTATTATACGTGTCTTAAATAACTTATATGAATCGTCAACACTGTAATAAAGCCCTTAGAGTAATAAGATGATGGCTTCCACGTCTCATGAGAATCATTACTCTTAAATGTTCATAGTCATAGTTTTGTGAATAATCTGGGGGTTCACAAATCAGAGAGACTAGTATGATGATATGATCTGCCCTTAAGTGGGATAGACGATCTCATAGGCTACTAGCGGAGATCCGTCCGCTTGGTGTATCACATGGATGCATGAGTTGCTCGTGTCCATAGAACTGACCGCCGAAAGTTTTCATATGGAGTGTTTATCCATGTGTCTGTGAGAACTTTCATGTATCGATTATATGGCTAGTCCTTTGACTTGAGGTCTTTACAATCTTATGTGTGGATCAAATAACTTTGACATTCTCCTTCCCCGATTCAAAAGATCCGGTAATAAGGGTATGATTGGGTCATTTGTTGAAACAAATGAAGTTTGTAAAGATACAACAAAGAATCGCCACTCTCTCGGATAATATTTTCTTATAAGAGTAGTATTCCAGTTCGCGGGTTGATATGTGTGATCAGTGCTTGAGACTGTGGCCACAGCGGAAGAATCTTGTGAGATTCTTGTTGGAATTTTCTAAGCATCCCAAGATCAATCAAGCAATGAAAATCATGTGTATACATCAAGAAGTACGGTGGAAACATACTTACATGATCGGTTTGGATGCGACGAAGAAAAATCTTTTCCTTGAAGATGATGAAGCTCTCGGCAGTGAGCTGATTTTTGGCCTCCAAAATTCGGTCATCACCTCCAAGTGTGCTCCTCCATTTTCGGTCAACCTCCATTGATGGATCTCCAAGCTCCAAGCTATGTATGGTGATTCCATGCTCATGAAATTGGTTCCCTATCACCTTAGGATAACTCCTTTGTGTGCTAGCACTCTTGATTTTGCAACAAAAGCATCACTTTTCTTCTTGATATTTTCGGCCAAGCCAAGAAATGGAGAAGAAAATTGGTTCAAAACCGAGAGAGGGAGAGGAGGGAAAAGGTTTCTGAAACCATGAAGAAGGAAGAGAGAGATGGCAAAATGTGTTAGGTTAAAATTGATTTCCAAAATCAATAATAACATATACCAAAAAATTTGTAAAATTGCTTTCAAAAAGTCAACAAATTTTTGGTGGCAAAAAAATGCATTAAATGCATTCAACTATTCACATCAAAAATGACAAGTGGTCACATCACTCAAAGTGACTAATGATTTGATGCTTGATGTGACTAGTGATTTGACGCTTGATGTGACTTGTAGCCGCACTTAAGTTCACAATACGAGTGCGCCCGCAAACACTCTCGGGCTCGGGTTCGCTAATTCCAAAATACTGAATTTTCCGTTGCGACGTAATTAAATAATTATGCCGAGCAAAATCACTATTCACGTCGCTAACGAATTAATTCTAAATTAACTCGTTCGCCCGAATTAAAATCTAATTTCAATTCTGCGTCGAAATCCAATTTCGTATAATATATCGAATATATTATTTTATCGATTAATTCCCAATTAATCGTTCTCTCTCTTTATTAATATTTTATCCCAGATAAAATATCTCCGTAATTAATCCCAGATTAATTTTCTCTCTCTACTAATTAATCCCAGATTAATAAAGTGTGAGTCATACGTCATCGGTGAATCTTCGGGAAGCGACCCATGAGATCCCCGGATATGTTGGCAGTAAATCTGGTCGTCGGACTATCCGAACACGTAAGTACCTAGTACTACGTTTATACCGATTTACAAGACAAGGTTGGCTTCTAGCAAAGCGCCATGCCTACCCAATTCTCTAGAAATATCCTTACAGGAATATGTGATCTATATCAGCGTAGTATACGTAGTATTACGTATTTCGATCCAACATCGGATGTCACGTGCAAGTCCTGGGGCTGGAAATGCGTCTGCCCCGTACGAAGCACATATCGGATCTCTGGTAACTAGTCACTATAATCGGATATACATGACCTAGTCATAATATCCCGATGACTGCAGTACATAAGTGAACAAGTTCCGTTTCCTACGTGATCATCATCTCCACTGTGACTGGAGTGATACTTCCATCTCGACATCACACCCAATACACTACGATTCTCAATATACCCAGAAGAGGCGTACACAGAACCTGTTAAAGCCCTGGACGTCCAAAACCAAAGTATATTGATTGTCGCAAGTACTAGCGGTGCAAGTCTCAGGTTAATATCAAATACACCTACCATGATTCAGACTTCCATAGAATGGATTCTACGCATTATCGATGTCCAATCTCGATAATACTCTGACTAGAGATATTTAATGATTAAACCTTCGTGGATTGATACTGTCTCATATCATCTCAATCCAGGAACTAATCATATGGACCTTTCATCATTTATACATCTTGGTGATCTAATCACAAATGATAAAAGAGCAATTTCCTTTGTCACATAGTTAATTTGTACAAAAACACCATGATCTGTACAAATAGTAACGCTATGGGTCATAATTGTCCAACAATCTCCCACTTGGCCTATAGCCAGTCACTCAAGTGTCTTACACCCGAACTATGTACGGTTCGCTCAAATTTCTGTTGAGGAAAGGCTTTCGTCAGCGGATACGCATGATTATCATCTGATGCGATTTATTCGATCATCACATCGCCACGATGTATGATCCAAACGGATAAGATGAATAGTTGAAGTATTTATCTGGATCGTTGATGAGACTATTAATTCTTTAGTCTGCGCTCTAGCATAGCTCAGCTGCTAACAGAACAACTCCTAATCTGATTAGGATTATTATCAATCCAGAAGGCTTCTATTACTGCCTCAGCTGCAACAATAATCTACTTTTGTTGTTTATTTGGTAACAGTATCTTGCATGGAAGATTTCCAGCTCAATCTTCCGTTTTCAAACTTTATAGTACCGTTGTTACGACTTATAGTCGTTTTATCGGTTAGGAAACTTGCAGCAGTGAACCTAGTCACTTCAAGTTCTTCTTCTCCATAGTTTAAGACAGCATCCTTAGATCTCTAAGATACTAAAGGATTTTCTTAACTTAAATTCAGCGACTATCACTTGGATTGACCTGATTGTGACTCCATATGCTCAAAGCGTATGAGACACCAGGTCACGTACATTTATTTTAATGTACGATTTCTAGGAGAGTGTGAACAACTTTAAATCTATCCCAGTAGATCTTTATTCCTAGAATAAAGGTTGTTTGTCCCAAGAATTCTACGGAGAATTTTCTCGAAATCCAAGCTTTCGCCGATTGTATTATGGGAATATCATTTCCAAGAAATGACATGTCATCATTATTTATAGGACAGTCACTTTCAGTGTGCTCCCATTAACCTCCTTATGTACACAAGAATCATATTCGTTTTTGAATTAAATCATACACCATTATGATTACATCAAAGCGATATCGTTCCAAGAACGCAATGCTTGCTCCAATCCATCCATGGATCGTATAACCTGCAAACATTGTTTGCTCGTTTTGGTATGACAAAACTGTCAGGATGTTGTAAACATCCTCCGAAAGGTTTCCGTTAAGGAAAGCGATTTCGGTGTTCAGGTGCCATATTTCATAAATGAAATATGCAACATTAGCAAGCATCATCCAAATGGATTTAACCATGGCAACGGGTAAAAGGTTTCGTCGTAATCAACACAATGTTGACAACGATACCTTTTCACTACAAGCCTAGCTTAGTACGTTGGTATGTTGCCTTCCATGTATGTCTTTCTTGAAGACTTATATAGTACCAATAGGCAAAATGCCTTCCGGTACATCAACCAGTGTCCAAACTTGGTTGGTATGCATGGAATCCATTTCGGACTTCATGGCACTTTGCTATAATAGGGAGTCGATACCTTGTATCACTTCCTCATACGTAATCAGTTCGTGTTCCTCAATAAGATTGACATCTTTATGAGGTGAGATCAGAAACCCATACCCCAAGTTGTTTTCTGACTCTCTCCGACTTACGTGGTTCTTGTGTATTCGAAGATTATTGGTATAGTTTCATCCTTGATGAACTATTTGTGTTCCATTAAGAAATCGGTGCCTGGAACAGTATTACTCTGATTTTCATTGAGTCTTACTTTCCTCCCACTTACCACTGCATATCGGCATTCCTCTTAGGATAACCGCATGGTGAGCAATAATTAGATTGTTCTCTTGTGAGATGTATAAGTACTATACTTTGGTTTCCCTAGGATAACCTACAATTTAGGCACTTATCCGATTTGGGTTCTAGTTTGGTATCATCCAAACATATGCCTAGCATACCCAAATCATCAGGAATGAGAAAACCCAATTTTTTTCCTGTTCATATCTAATATGAAGTCTGTCTAACAGATTTTTATGGAACCTTATTCAAAATAAGTTCTTGCACTATTAAATGCAAATCCATTGAAGGAAATGGTAGCTCAGAGCGACTCATGATTAACCTTATCATGTCCAACAAAATTTGGTTTATTCGTTCAGACACACCGTCATCCTGACGTGTTCCGGGAGGAGTCCTCATTGAAAGAATACTATACTCTTTCAAGTATTTAAGAAACTTATTGCTTAAGTATTTTCATCATAGTCTAACCGTGATGGTTTAATATTTTAGCCGATCTGTTTGTCTATTTCGTGTCGAAACTCTAAAAGTTTTCGATTTGTGTTTCAAAAGAAACACATAACCATAACGCGATGCCACATCCGTAAAGGTCACGAAATATTCATATCCACATCTAGCCTAGCTAGACATGGGCCCATTTACGTCACTATGAATAAGGGCTAACAGATCGGTGGCACTTGCACTTTTACCAAGTAAAGGTGTTTAAGGCACTTTGCCCAATAAACTAGATTCGTAGAGATTATTTGAATGGAATCAAATTTGTCCTAGTACCCACTCTTCGAAAGTGTGGATATACGAGTCTTGTTATTTGTGTCCCAGACAACAATGCCACATTAGAAGTCTCAACTGATTAATTCAGTTTGAGCTATTTGTTTGTCATGTTATACGTTTGAGATTTATTTATATTCAAAATATAAATACTGTTATTCACATCTAATGTGATTATCTCAATATCATCTTTATAAAATAAAACACTCTAGTGTTCTAGAATATAAAGGTATATCCGCAACGGATTATACTCTGATATAGAGATAATGTTTCTAGTCAAACTAGTTACATTGTAACAATTAGCTAATTTAAGTACACACCCAAAGGGTAGTTCCTAAACTTAGGTATCTACGGTTAAAACAGCGACTTTCATCCAGTTTCCGTTTCCCAGATCAATCTCATCTGAAGTCAGTATCCTGCTTGTCAGCAGATTCTGCACATCAGTACATATTTATGTACCACATTCAGTATCTAAAATCCAATTTTAATACTAGTAGTGAACATATTTATGACAAACATATTTGAAGTCGGAGCCTTGCCCGTTCTTCAATTCCTTCATGTATGCCTTGTCCTTACGGCAGTCACGCTTCCGTGAGCCCGTTTGCTACAAATTAGTTAGACATTTTGGGATATGTCTTTTATCTTCCCAGAAGATTATAATGATTTTACCTTTGCCCTTTTCAACACTCCAGATGCCTTCGGCCTAGCCTTGGCCTTCTGGGATGTTGAAGTAAGGTGCGCCTTGCATTTTTTTGCCTTATTACAAACTTTGACTTTGTCTCATTGAGAATAGCCATTAACTCTCCAAGAGTTTACTATTGCAATTTTGTACTTCTAAGATCTAAGAATAGATCTATGAAGATCCTTCAATTTCATTATCATACTTTAAGGATCTAATCCTTAGTTCTGATTAAGAAATTAAGGAGTCTATTTGGCAAGTTTAATGGATTAATCACTAAAGTTATCATCACATGAATCTTCCAAAGATCATGCTCCACTATTTGCTCAACTCCGAGCTTAGGCTCGAGACGTCACTATATCAAATAAAGTAACTTCTCGACTTTCAGGACTATCCTGAAGTTTTATTCCCATTTTGAAAAATTAAAGTCGTTTAAATACATTTTCACCCAGGATTATGTTTTAAACACTAATCTTTCAATTATCTTGATTTTAATAGTCCAACTATTTAATCAACGATTTTAGGTACAATTTATTATAATGATTACTATAGTCTAACTATATAATCAACTATAATTTAATTGATTAAATTCAATAATATTGATTACTATAATCCAATTATAAAATCAACTATTAATTGAAGTAGTTTGAATACAGTCCAACTGTTTTAAAACAACGATTAAATATTAGTCCAACTAATATATTAATTTATTGACGAATAATTTATAATGAGCGCGTATGGCAAGTAACTAAACGAATATTGCAAATTTAATACTTGCCTCTCACTATTTTTCGGCGAGCCTCTAACCCTCTGTTGAGTACTCGGGAAACCTTGTTTCCTAGTGGGCTAGGATCCCGTTAAATAACACATAATCTTGACTTTGGCCAACAAATTGTATGATAATTAACTAGGTAGATCTCTAAGATCAATTGGATCCCATCCATTCCTAGATCCAGTAGGTGGACATCCAAGTCCGAAACATATATCCTATATATGCCAATATATCCAATATATTGCCTAACCTTTTTCCTCTGAATCAACTAAGCCTTGGCTTTGGCACAACAAACTTAGTGATCCCAATTAAGCGGAACCCATTGACCTTGTAAAGCTTCTTAATCAATGTCGATGGACAAGAAGTGATCTTGACTTTGGCCAACAAATCACAACTTGGACAAGACACCAATATGGAACAAAACCTTCATGATTCAAACACATCCTCGACGGACAAAGGTCTTGACTTTGGCCAACAAACCAATGCTAGTCTTTGATCTTGAGTAAGAATCACTCAATGGAAGGAAAAACGCTTAATATGATGTTGAGGGTTTTTCGCGTGCAAATTGGCAACCAATTTAATTATCTTTGTTAAGGTCTCATCATCATACACCCTTAAACATGCATTCTAAACATATAATAAGCCGCATATAAATAAATAATAATGATATGCGGATGGATGTTTTACACATTGTTCCTAGAAAAAATCTCTCCCTTTCCTATATCCCGCTAGCACAAGTATTGCTTCTACCCGTTACATAACACTTCTAAAGAAACCTCATTAACATTGAGGGGAATAGGTGAGAAGAGAAATACAAAGAGTAAGAATGTAATAGGCTGGACACGCGGGTCCAATTAATAAATTCTAAATTTATTACAACAATTTCCAAAATTTCCCCACCATCTAATATCCATCCGATTACATTATTCATGCATCGTAACCATGTATTCACACAAGCATGTTATCAATCAATCTAATCCAATTAATTAATCTGATAATTAATGACCATCCAATGTTCAAACAACGATTTGATTTTGCGCGAGTCAAACTCGTTTTGCGAATAAGTACTCAAAGTACGAATTCTTGAATTATATTAAACTATAAAATTAAATCCGATTCAATTTGCATTTAATACTAATTCACTATTTAATTCCAAATTAAATAATACACTTTATTAACGAACCTTAGTGACTTAGATTCTAAATCTAACCGTTACGGGTCTCAAAGCCCAATTAACATCCAATGTTAATTTAATTAAAGTCCAATTGGCTTTCAATTAATTTCATAAGGCATGGACTTTTGGTCAACATGAGTCAAACCCAATTACCAACGCCCATTTAAGGAATCACCCTTATATGCCTAGAAAACAATTTAGGCCCATTAGGCCCAATTAAGTATTAAGGTCCATTAGTCATAATTGGACTTTATGGATATGGTTTTGGGCCCAATTGGATCCAACCAATTTATCCTAAACCCATCTTGGTACAACCAAGCCCATTAAAGCCCAATTACAACTTTATAAGCCCAATTCCAAATTTGGCCCAACATAATTAAATTCTAAAATTCCAATTTCACAATTTAATTACTCAAAGTGTAATGCCATAATTAATCACCCAAATTAACATTTCCAAAACATCAATTAGCCTAATTAATTATGCTCATTAACATCAAAACATGTCCAACACATTTTAATCAAAAATCAAACCCATTTCATGCTAGTAAGCTCTCGGCATTTTGGGGATTTTAATGTCCAATTCGGTTTCAATCCAATTGAATCCACAATCAACATTACCCAATATTTTCCAACTCATCCAATGATCAAAAACACAAAAAATACCAAGACATTAGGGTATGTTCATATTCGGCCAAGCCTAAAAAATTGGGGAAAAATTGATCCAATCAAATTTCATGAAATTGATCATGCACAACTTCAATTAAACATCATTTAAGCATACTCAATCAAACAATTTCATCAAATCATGCTCAAATTGATTTTACCCAATTTTAACCCTAATATATTTTCATGCTCAATTAGGCTCATAGATACCATTGTTGGAATTTTCTAAGCATCCCAAGATCAATCAAGCAATGAAAATCATTTGTATACATCAAGAAGTACGGCGGAAACATACTTACATTGATCGATTTGGATGCGACGAAGAAAAATCTTTTCCTCGAAGATGATGAAGCTCTCGACAGTGAGTTGATTTTTGGCCTCCAAAATCGGTCATCACCTCCAAGTGTGCTCCTCCATTTTCGGTCAACCTCCATTGATGGATCTCCAAGCTCCAAGCTATGTATGGTGATTCCATGCTCATGAAATTGGTTCCCTATCACCTTAGGATAACTCCTTTGTGTGCTAGCACTCTTGATTTTGCAACAAAATCATCACTTTTCTTCTTGATATTTTCGGCCAAGCCAAGAAATGGAGAAGAAAATTGGTTAAAAACCGAGAGAGGGAGAGGAGGGAAAAGGTTTCTGAAACCATGAAGAAGGAAGAGAGAGATGGCAAAATGTGTTAGGTTAAAATTGATTTCCAAAATCAATAATAACATATACCAAAAAATTTGTAAAATGGCTTTCAAAAAGTCAAAAATATTTTGTGGCAAAAAAATGCATTCAACAACCACATCAACTATTCACATCACAAGTGACAAGTTGTCACATCACTCAAAGTGACTAATGATTTGACGCTTGATGTGACTAGTGATTTGACGCTTGAGGTGACTTATGAGCCGCACTTAAGTTCGCAATGCTAGTGCGCCCGCAAACACTCTTGGGCTCGGGTTCGCTAATTCCAAAATACCGAATTTTCCGTTGCGACGTAATTAAATAATTATGCCTAGTAAAATCACTATTCACGTCGCTAACGAATTAATTCTAAATTAACTCGTTCGCCCGAATTAAAATCTAATTTCAATTCTGCGTCGAAATCTAATTTCGTATAATATATCGAATATATTATTTTATATCGATTAATTCCAAATTAATCGTTCTCTCTCTTTATTAATATTTTATCCCAGATAAAATATCTCCGTATTAATCCCAGATTAATTTTCTCTCTCTACTAATTAATCCCAGATTAATAAAGTGCGAGTCATACGTCATCGGTGAATCTTCAGGAAGCGACCCATGAGATCCCCGGATATGTTGGCAGTAAATCCGGTCGTCGGACTATCCGAACACGTAAGTACCTAGTACTACGTTGTACTGATTTACAAGACAAGGCTGGCTTCTAGCAAAGCGCCATGCCTACCCAATTCTCCAGAAATATCCTTACAGGAATATGTGATCTATATCAGTCGTAGTATACGTAGTATTGCGTATTTCGATCCAGTATCGGATGTCACGTGCAATGTCTGGGGCTGGAATTGTGTCTGCCCCATACGAAGCACATATCAGATCTCTGGTATCTAGTCTCTATATCGGATAATCATGACCTAGTCATATTATCCCGATGACTGCAGTACATAAGAGCACCGGTTCCGTATCCTGCATGATCATCATCTCCACTATGACTAGAGTGATACTTCCATCTCGACATCACACCCAATACAATACGATTCCAATATACCCAGAAGAGGCGTACACAGAACCATGTTAAAGCCCTGGACGACCAAAACCAAAGTATATTGATTGTCGCAAGTATTAGCGGTGCAAGTCTCAGGTTAAGACTAAATACATCTACCCTGATTCGGACTTCCATAGACACATAATCATACTACCAATGGAATTCCGAGTGGTCTATCCAGAGCGAAGCTGTTTTCCGTACCATCGGTAAAACACAACCTCCTATTACACTTGCATGAGTATCCTATACCCAAATATATGAGAACTATGCCGTTATGTCCTCATAACGTGCACAAGTGTAATACTAGTCTTTTACGCTTTATCGATGTCCAATCTCGATAATACTCTGACTAGGGATATTTAATGATTAAAACTTCGTGGATTGATATTGTCTCATATCATCTCAATCCAGGAACTAATCATATGGACCTTTCATCATTTATACCTCTTGGTGATCTAATCACAAATGATAAAAGAGTAATTTCCTTTGTCACATAGTTAATTTGTACAACAACACCATGATCTGTACAAATAGTGACGACATGGGTCATAATTGTCCAACAATTCTTGGGTTAACATGATTCATGACACTATCAACATCATACCTTTGACTATATGGGTAGATACTTTCCGTACCCTAGGTCAATAGGTGGGGATACAGTGAGGCGAGAGACCATATCATATGTAAATCGCATACATAATATGTATATATATCTTTCCTTCTCATTTGGGGGCCTTGACATGTTGTTAGATGTCAACCTTGGTCATTGAAATCGAACGACCATCTGATCGGAGGATAATTTATGTTCGATTAAATTATCACAATTCATTTCATGTCCAACTTGAGGGGAACCCAAAAGGTCACACACAACAAAGTCGAAATCAATGGTTAACAGTGCACAATACAAATATAACAACATATATGATTGCTGTAGGAATTGGTCATAAATATTTCAATGTGTTTAATTATTGAACAGATCATTTATGAGGTTCCATAGTGGCTTAGCGATTGGTGAATGATGATAGGGGCACTTTGGGAATTGAAATAAAAAAAAATAAAAAAAAATTAATATTCACGTGAATAATAATTTTTTTTGTTTTGAATTCCAATTCTGCCCAAACTCTTATTAGGGTTTTATAATCTCATTAAACCACTAAATTAAGATCCAAAGGCTAAGATTAAATTAGCTTTTATCCCACATCAGATTCTTAATTAATTTTGTTGTCTTTGGAGCACTATATAAACCCAAAAAATTCTTTACAAATTTGCTACACACAAAACCTTTCATATCTTGGGTTTATATAAGTGAGCAACTCTAAAGTTTAAGAGTAAGCCACTGATTTTGAGGATCCTTAAGTCTAATTGACTAGAGGAACCTCGAGTTAAAAGTTTTGAGGTATTTGCCTAGGCTAGCACCAAGGGAAAAATACCCGTGCACTCAAGGCGTAGTCTTGCCGTTGAGTTTTGGATTTGGTGTGTGCATCTTTGGAGGCCACACACTTGGGTGGCTCTTTGAAACGTGGAAGAGCTTGCTGAGTTCGAGAAAAGCTTGTAGATTGGAGGGAGGACTGGAGGAGTCTTCGGTTCAAGTAAGTCTTTTTCTTTCTTTATTTTAATTAGAGTTCTTATGATAGTTAGCATGTTTAGGTTTATGTTCTTTGCATGTTTTATGAGTTTTATGCTTAGAATATATAGTAACATGCCTAGGCTTGTAGAATAATCAAAACAAATGGGTCTTTGGCAAAGGGAAATCGGCATAATAATTTTAATTTTCCCCTGCGCACTCGTTGCCGCTTCCCAACATCGTGCTTCAACTGTTTCCTCAACTTTCTCTCTTGAAACTGCTATTCACGTTTTTGTATTTTTTTGAGAAAACCGCTACATGATAGAAGAAAACTGGTACATATTTAGCTTTTTTGGAGGAACCATTTGTAGATATTTCATAACCTTGATTCCATTGAGTTTAGGCTTGGTTCTTCTGGTAATTAGGCTGAGCTTGAATATTTTCAATGCAGATAAATATAAATAATCTAAAATATAAATATAAATATATGTAAACATAGGAAAATGGAAACATAGAAAAAATTAATGAATCTGAATTTTCAAATCAAATATGAGTATACTCACATCCAATTTTTTTTTTTCAAATCCAAATTTTACCATCTCTAAGTAATATTGCTTCTTATCTGAACAAGTATCTATAAAATGAAAACACATTGTAATTAGCTTCACCTTTTATTGAATAAAAATATTACATGCTAGTTGGATATTAGTAAGATAATATTTATCCATACTAATAAAAACTGAAAGAAAAATATCTAATATAAAAATTATAAGGTCATGAAATCTTTTCATTGACATTACACGTCAAAATTTGAATCAATTCTCTTCATCAATGTTTATGTTAAAATGACAAAATGATTGTTATGAATGTTGTAACTAGTGATGGCAATGGTGTACGAGTGAAGTGGGATTTACCGATATGCCTATAACGTCGGCGACCACTGCACACTAGAGAGTATAGATAATCTTGCGAGGAGATTAACCAGAGAATAAGGGAGTTGCCACCTAGTATGAAACATTGGGAATAATATAAGGTCGAACTACACTCCTCGCAAGGTCCGACCTTAAATCCTTTTAGGTTCAGAATGGTCCCTTACTGATGCCAATATAATATTTACACTAAAGAAGGTATCCACATATCTTATAATACAATATCACACAAAAAACATTTAAAGGCATACAAATTGCACAAACATGAAAATAAAATACGATAAATAAACGAAGTTTAAGCGTGCGAAATCTAAAATACATAAACATAGTCATAATAATATTAACAAGATAACCAAAATGATAAATATGCCACAAAAATAAGTAAAATATTGATAAAATAACATAAGATATGCTTTTGATGAGCCTGGCTTAGCCTCAGAAAGGTCTGGTTGGATGTGGCCATGGTCGGCCAGATATCATATAAATGTTTGGTCGGACATACCGAATGTCTGGCCGGATGTTCTGTATAATCCATAAACGACAAGAAGAATATCATTAGGTAATTACATAAGCGAATTACATGATAAATAGTAATTTATAACAACCTTAAATGACCAAAAAAGTAAACGAATAGTAGATCTAATAATAAACTAGGACAGTAATCTAAAACATACATAACGGTAACAGATCAAATGGCCATCCTCCCCATGGTACGTGAAATTGTATCTTGAGTGCAAACCACACTACCGTCTATTAAGAAACGGATATGGAATTTATTTTCGGGGTTTCCATCCTAAATACCAAATGGGAAATCATACATCTAGATATCATTCACGCTTGATCGGACATAAGACAAGTCTAGCCGGAATTCATTCGCAGATCACACATTGAACATAGCATGGCATACATATTATCTTGGACAGTAAAATAAACATGTAAATATCATCAAATAAAGCGGAAGAACGAAACAATTAAATATGCAAAAACTAACGATAATAATTAATATAAAAAATAACTAAGCATGCAATAAACTAGATAAAGCAGTAAATATTGCCAAACATGTTTATAGGCGGCCGGATGTGTGTACATGTCCGGCCGAACGTGGTGTACGTCTGGTCAGAGATACTGTGTCAAAGATATAAGCTTAAATACGTAGAAATATTAAGAATGGTGTCCTCAGGTCATACCTTTTTCTATGTAGTTTGACACTGGTTCTTCTCTCAAAGGTTTTCTAAGATTTTTAGGGTTTCTCACTCTAATTTTTCCAAAAACTTATCAAAAATCTCTAGCCTCTTACCTTCATTTGTGAATGGATATGTCCTTTTTTTTATAGTGAAACTAATGGGTCTAAGGATGGAAGGGAGAGCCGGATCCCCCCTTCCTCCAATCTATCCTGAGTGATTGGCAATCAAAATATCAGACAGAGCGTGAACTATGTCCGACCAGATGTAGGGTTTGGGATGTACCTCTGGCCAGATGTAATCAAGCCCGTGATTCCTGATGTTTTAATTTTACGCGTGTCCTGACAACTCGATACATGTCTGACCGGCTATTAGATTTGAATTATATGTCTGGACAATCGTAATCATGTCACTTAACTTCAGTAACTGATAATCTACTCGTTCACTAACAGTTGTTATGTCCGGTCGGATGTAGGATTTTCAAGTCATCTTCGGCTGGATTTCAGATTAGAGAGAAAGTAGGTCAGACATAGGTGATGTTCGGTTGGCTTTTGGCTATAATACCTGGAGTTCCTTTCGTTCATGACACTCATCCTTGCAATTTTTCAATTTTTAGTGGATGTCTCTATGAGAGACTCATCATCGGGCTAAGCACAAAAATACAGTGTCTACATATGGGCCGGGGTGGGACGAGATTTTTCAATCACGATCCCGTTAATGAAATCGAGATAAAAAATCATCATGGTCTCGTCCTGATCCATTAAATAATTAAGATGAAAAATCATCTCGTATCCCGTTAAATCTCATCATATCCCGTTTAATATCATCCCATCCCACTAAATCCCATCCCATTCCGTTGTCCCATCCTGTCCCGTTTAAATTTTCATGATAAATTTCTCGTCCTATTTTTAAAATGGATGTATTTTTTGGTTCCAAATCTAGTCCCAAATGGGACGGGACGGAAAAACTTATCCTCCCTAGTTGTAACATATAAATATAGATTTTATTGCGTCAAACAATTGTATTATTTTCCCATCCAAGTTTTGAATTTCATCAAATTTTAAGATATTTATCAAAGACGACCTTTTTTTTTTTGCTCGTAAGTATATTTAGTGGTAACCTTAAGCCTTGATCATAATATGAACCTCTATAAACAATCTTAATTATCTTTAACAAAATACAATTCATATATATCCTTGTATGCTTTGTCTGAATCAGACCAAATCAATTTAAACTAGTGAACGATTCTAGGTTAAGTCAAAATTTTCTGAATTTATTGGTTTCACTTAAAAAATGAACCAAACTGGGTGGGGAAAAAGGAATCAAATTTGAACCAAGCCAAAAATTATGCCCCTCCCTAACAATAAAAAAAACTGATGTAGATTGAGCCCTTGTTAAAATATTAGTAAAATGGATAGGGTTGTATTAAGCATAATTATACATATATGATGTCAGATATGAATGATTGTAATTATCTATATCATTCCCACTTTTTATAATGAACACGTATTCCGTGTGTGACACATATCTCATATGTAGAGGTGGCAATTTGGGTTAGGATTCGTTTATTCGCTTGATTCGATTCACTTTAAAGCGAATACTAGTTTGAAAAAATGGATTCGTTTAATAAATGGGTCAATTTGATTCGACTCGTTTATTAAACAAATCAAATACAAATTTAAGCTCATTGATTCGTTTAGGATTCGTTTTATTTTTTTCTCTTACTAATTATTGTAATTTTTCAATTAAGATTCGAGAAATTATGGCTAATTACTATAGAAAAATAATATTGTCGATATTTGGTGAGGTATTTTTAGTAAATATATTACTTACTTATTTCATATATATATATATAATATATATATATATATATATATATATATATATTTATGAAAAGTTAATGTAAATAAATTATGGTAAATTATGTTATTGAATAATATCATGACTAAACAAATATTTGTATTTGATTCGTTTAATAAATTACTCGAATACGAATCTTGATATTAGGATTCATTTAATAAACAAACCGAATATGAATCCATCACATTTTGATTCGACTCGTTTAAGATTTGATACAAATTCGATTTGTTGATTAAATTTTACCACCCTTACTCACATGCACTGATAAGCCGTCAATATATCTATATTTACCGCCACTATATCTTATATTTTGAGGGTTACTGTGAGTTTTATGAGCGTTTTGAGGAGTTCAATGTGTTTTTGTGGGATAGGATACACGTGGAAAGGCACGAGTTTAAAACATCGACAAATCAAGGTGTTTTGCAATAGTGACCACCTAATTTATGCAGTTTTTAGTTTCTTAGGTATAGCTTTTTCATATGATGTCCAATTGAGGTAATTCAGTTTGTATTGGAAATAAAGCTCAATTATCTACAACTTTATAGTTCGTGTCAAAGACTCAATCATAATATATCATGGTTAAATATGATCATGAAAATATAAAGAGTAATCTATCTCCCATTAGCGAGCTAACAGGAGCCCATCGGTGTGCCAATGAGACCTAGAATTTGATGATGCTTACAAACTTCCATTGACATGCAGATGGAAGCTCATTGGCATGCCAATGGACCCGAAATTCCTATTTTTGATTAGAACTTAAATTTCTTAAGAATGAAAGCTCCCAACAACCCCTATACAAGCACAAGTTCATCCAAACTTTAAAGATTCATACTTTTGGAGGCTCAAATATAATTTTAAGAGAAAAAGAGGCATATCAAGCAAGCATAAAACATAGGCTCAGTATTAGAAAGCAATTGTCTGCCGATTTCAACAAAGTTCTTTCTTATCTTTTCTTTCATGATGTTTTGTTTACTTTTGATTATTTCCTTAGAGTTCTCTACCATGTACTGTAACTAAAACCTTAATCTAGGGTTGCGTTAATACCTGGTATTTTGATTTTATATAATTAATTTTTTTAATATCTTGTGTGATTTGATGACTTGTTTATTGAACTTTATGCTTAATGTTTCTTTTTACTTGATCACAATTAAGATTGATGTGGCAAACTTTGAAAAAAGAATTTTAGGTTTAGTCTTAGGTTTGACAAAGCATGATCTCATCTAAGGAATTTCCGTACATGATAGAAATATACTTGTAGGGTGTATGTAACCACAATTGGAACTTGATCTTAATGAATTGGCTCATTCAAAATATTTGCACATGACCATCGAAAGATGCATGTGGATATTTTTGTATTCTAGGTTAATAAGTTAATTTATTATACAATTATAGGAATATCAATTCATCATTCGAATAATACTGGGTGGATTCACAACCCTGAATGCTTTCTCTCATTTGTTGTAACTTAATATTTTAAATTTTCTTTTTTCTCTTCTTAGTTTTTGTTTAAGCTTAATTAAATGTTCATTTAAATTTCGCTTAGATAATCATAGGTTAGTAGTCCTAAAAATCAATATAGTGGATAATAAGTCCTTATGATTTTGACATCCGACTATTTTATCACTATATTACTTTAGCGATATATGCGCTTGCATGCGACATAAATCGTGATCAAGTTTTTGGCGTCGTTGTCGAAGACTTATTTTATTTTTCTTTAATAATATTAGGACAAACATTCTACTTGCTTAACTAAGAACCACCTCTTTTCCTTTTTATCTTTCTTTTTATTTTTTTCTTTTATTTTTAGGACAGGCCCCCTATGTATCATAATGATCAATAGCCTGAACTACTGAATGTGGCACCACCAATTCCCATTCGATATAGAATGATACCGATGGTAGATGGATTCATATTACGCATTGTCGTACTAACTCTACAAGCCAACACTTGTGAAATCAAGATGTGTATTTAGATAATTCACCAAACATGTCAGTTTGGGAGTGGACCAAATGAGGATCCTAAATTTCACATGAGCAGTTTGGTGGAAGTCTACTATACCTTCAACTATAACAGGGTGGTAGAGGAGGTAATTAATCTATGTTGTTTCCCTTACTCATTAAACGACAAAGCTAAAGGATGGCTTTACTCAATGCCAGCAAGGTCAATCACTGCTTGGGCAGACTTGACCATAAAATTTCTTACTAAGTACTTTCCTCCAGCCAGGACATCTAAGTTGGGAACGACATCACATCTTTCATGTAGTATGATTCAGAGTCCCTTTATGAGGCATGAGAGATACAAGGACTTGCTTCGTAAGTGCCCCTTCCATGAGATTGGAAAATGGCTACAAGTCCAAACCTTTTACAATGGGCTCACTGAGATGATGAAAACCACAATAGATGTAGGTGCTGGAGGTGTTCTGATGGAAAAATATGAAAATGATGCTTGGGCACTGCTTAAAGAAATGGCCTAAAAGAACTCTTTATTGGCCAACAGAGCGAAGTCTTCCTAAAGAGAATCATAAATACATGAGCTAGAGCCTAATATAGCTGTGAATACACATATTGAGAGAATCTAAAGGAAAGACACAATCCTTCATCTGGATGTTAGTGTCCTAGACATGCCACGGGATCTCTAAGCGTGATTATTGTGTGAATATTACAAGATAAGTTGCGGAAATTACTTACATTGCTCGGTAGAGAAGTTCGAAATTTCTCCTCGGATGTAGAAGATCCAAGCTCTCCTTTTGAGTTCCAAACTCTTGGGTGAGTTTCCCTATCACCTTCTTTTGACTACCTAAGTGCTAGCAAGTTGAAATTTTGCAACAAAAATTCTATGGAGAGAAGAGATGCTCACAGTTTTTGTGTTGGAGAAGAGAAAGGAATAGTTTATTTTGGTTTTCGAAAAACTTAAATACAAAAGTTGTGTGTAAAGTGAGTTGACATAAAAAGATGCCTTTTAAATGCTTGCCAACCACTTCCATCACATGTCTAACATTTGATGTAAGTAAAGTGGGTCCCACCACTTTAAATTCCAAATTTAAGTTGGCTTACACAACACACTTTGTGCCGGTTCGTTTCATCCGACTAAACGAATTTTCCGTCGCTACGTAATTAAATCTAATTTAATTAAATAATAATACCCAGTGAAATTATTACGGAAGTCGCTTACGAATTAATTCCAAATTAATTCGTTCGCTTGAATTAAAATCCAATTTTAATTTTCGTATTGAAATCCAATTTCAATTAATATATCCGATATATTATTTTAGCTCAATTAAATAAATTAATAGTAAAATCCAATTTAACTATTAAATTTATTTTACCAATTAATTCCAAATTAATAACGTTCTCTCTTCTAGTCGAATTAATCCCAGATTAATTCTTGCCGCAATTAATCCCAGATTAATTTTCTCTTTGATAATTAATCTCAGATTAATTATTACCGTAATTAATCCCAGATTAATTTTCTCTCTTATAATTAATCCTAGATTAATTCTATTCGAGTCAAATGTCATCGGTGAATCTTTGGGAAGCGACCCAAGAGATTCCTGGATATGTTGGCAGTAAATACGGTTGTCGGATTATCCGATACATGCGTACCCCATACCACGTTCTCACCGATTTACAAGACATGGTTGGCTTCTAGCAAAGCACCGTGCCTACCAAATTCTCCAGAAATATATTCAACATGGAATATATATAATTTGTATCTGGCGTAGTATACAATGTATTGCGTATTACGATCCAGTATCTGATGTCACATGCTAGGCCTAAGGCTGGAATTGTGTCTGCCCCGTACGAAGCATATATCGGATCACTAGCAACTAGTCTATGTAATCGGATAATCATGACCTAATCATATTATCCCGATAGCTACAGTATTTAAGAGTACTAATTCTGTATCCCTGCGTGATCATCATCTCTCCATATGACTGAAGTGATAATTCCATCTTGACATCACACCCAATACACTACGATTCTCAGTATACCTAGAAGAGGCGTACACAGAACATGTTAAAGCTCCGGATGACCAAAACTAAAGTATACTGATTGTCGCAAGTATTAGAGATACAAGTCCCAGGTTAAGACCACATACACCTACCCTGATTCGGATTCCCATATACACATATTTATACTACCAATGGGACTCCGAGGGGTCTATCCAGAGCGAAGCTCTTCCCGGTCCAACAGCTAACAGAACCTCCTATCACACTTGCATAAGTATCCAATACTTAATATATGAGAACTATGATGTTAAGCTTCCACAACGCGCACAAGTGTAATACTAGCCTATTCTGCATTATCGATGTCCAGTCTCGAAAATACTACGAATAGGGATATTTAATGATTAAACCTTTCGTGGATTAATACTGTCTCATATCTTATTAATCTGGTACTAATCATATGGACTTTTATCATTTATATATCTAAGTAATCCAATTACAAAATGATAAAAGAGTAATTTCCTTTGTCACATAGTTAATTTGTACAAGAACACCATGTTCTTTACAAATAGTGATGTTATGGGTCATAATTGTCCAACACTGGATTCCAGTAGAAAAATAAGGAACAATAGTATGAGAAGAAGCAAGGTTTAGTGGAAATGATTGTAGACATGCTTAAGAAGTAAGAAGTTAAATAAGATGCCTTTTTTAGAGTTAGATAGTGTCCGTGAGAGCATTGGAAAATCAACGGTCATAGTTGGTGAGTGGACGGAACCATAGACTACAAGGAGCTCTCTCGAGTGATACATAACTTAACTTAATGGGACAAAGCAATGAGACCTACAAGGTCATCATATTGAAAAGTGGAATAATTATTGACAAAGATTTTGAGGTAACTCAGCCGCCAAAAAGAAAGAAAAAACCGATAAAGGAGAAATAAAGAGATGAAGAAAATAACAGGTGGAAATTCTTCAGATTATCCACCCTCATTTTTTCCCTAGCACTTGCAAAAGAATAAGTTAGGGAAGTAGTTCTTAAAATCTTAATGAAATTTCAAGAAGTTACATATTAATATCCTATTTGCGGAAGCATTGGAGTAGATGTCCCAGTATGTTAACTTTCCGATGGACATTCTGTCTAATAAGAGAAAGCAGGGTGAATTTGAAACTGTGGAGCTATAGAGAAGTGTAGTGTAATTCTGTAAAAGAAACGTCCACTGAAGCTGAAGAGTCCTGACAGTTTTACCATACCTTTTACCATTGGAAATCAATATTTTGGTAAGGCTCTATATGACTTGGGTACGAGTATTAACCTAATGTCGCTATCTATCTACAAGAAATTGGGTTTGTGATGGGTAAATCCAACCACAATCACATTACAGCTAGCAGATAGATCCATTATCTACCCACGAGGAATAGTAGATGACGTATTGGTAAAAGTAGAAAAGTTCATCTTCTCGGTGGATTTCATTGTACTGGATATAGAAGAGGATAGTGAAGTCACTGTCATCATTGGAACGCCCTTATTGCGAAAGGTAGAATGCTCATTGATGTGTAGAAAAGTGAGCTAATCAGGAGAGTTCAAGATCAAAATATGACATTTCATGTCATCAAAGTCATGCCATGCCCGCAAGATGATGATGAATGTCATATGATAGAGAGTGTAGTAGGTGCTGGCTAAGAAACCTTTAACATGAGCCACCATGATGACAGCCTTGAAGCGTGCCTACTGAAGATACCCAGCATAGAGGAAAGTACTATAAAAGAACATATACATGTTCATGTTGTATCTTCTCGTGTTGCTGATGATCCACATGTGGAACCATTCAATGAACCTTTGAGGGAACTAATAGGACTGTTGATGAGTGGTAAATATATCACTATTTCTCACTCATTTGACCCAATGTTTTGTATAGTTTCTTGAGTTTTATGAATGTTTTGATGTGTTTTGTGTTATTTTATAGATAAATAAAGTTTTAGGACTTACTGGAAGCAATTCAGGGCCAAAACAGTGAAAACAGACAAAAAGGGCAAAACCATCTTTTGGGCGTCGCGACCGCTAATGTGTGTCAGAGTCTACTAAAATACGTTGGACATGTGTCACTATCACATATTACCGACAATCATCATCATCGCTAACGTGCGTCAGCCACGTGTCAACATCACAGCGAGTCATGCTAACGTGCACCGGACACGTGTCATCATCCCATGCTGCTGAAAATCGACATCGCCACATCAGCACAATCATTCAGCTGCTGACAGCCGCCAGGACACGTGTTACCATCTCTGTAAAGCCAGCAACACGTGGCAGTAATAAACTGCGTGTCGAGACGCGTAATATTACGCGCGTCGCGACGCTCAAAGTCTGGAGATGTCTATAAATTGAGCTCGATTTCAAAATTCATTTCATACTTTATTCTAAGGGATTCCTTAAGAATTCTATGAAGATTGTATCTTGTTTGTTTATTTACAGCTTTCAGTAATTAATTTTCGCATTTACACTTTCTTTTCTTTACTTTTCAGTCTTTACTTTCTGCAATTTACTTTTACGCAATTGTACCTTCCTTTATTTACTTTTCAGTTTTTACTTTTACGCAATAAGGAGGTAACTCCCCTCTGCTGGGGTAAAAGTTAAAGCTTTTATTACTAATATTTAGATTAATCTCACTTAATTATAATATAATAACTATTTAAAACTTGACTTAATGGGATACCGCCTTATGGTCGGTTGGATTTTAATAAAATTGGTTTTAACCTGACTAAACATGGATGCCGCCCTTTGGTCGGATGGAATTAATCTTAAATTTGACTTAATTAGGATACCGCCTTATGGTCGGTTGGTAATATCATGCAAAGTTAATATATTATAATAAGGGAGATATCTAAAATAGTAGTAATAAAAGTGGATCCTCTTACCCTAGCATTTTCTTTTATTGTACTTTTCTCTTTTTAATTTCTAGCATTTACTTTATTTTCCAGCATTTACTTTCCAACATTTACTTTATGTCATTTACTTTATTTAAGCTTTTATTAGCCTTAGATATGTGTCGTAACTAAGTCCGTTATATGAGGTTGAGATGAATTCCAATATCACAGGTTTATAAGAGGTTATTTTATAGTTTGGGTAATATAAAAGTTTATTTATTAGTCTTAAGCTTAATGCTTCTTGTTAACTGGCCATTAATAGATTGATCTGGTAAACTTAAAATAAACTTGACAAAGGAATTTTAGGTTCACAGCTTTAGACTTAATAGCCAACGATCTTCCTTGAGGATAGATAACCCTTTAATAGATTTCCTTACAGGATAGACATATACCTGTCAGGCGGGGGTAGCCATAATTGGAACTTAATCTTAATGAATTCAAGTAACTTGGTTGACATAGATATATGATTAATTGGGTTACACTGGGTATTTGCATCTTACCATCGACAGAGACTTTTGTATAATTTCGTGTTCCAGGTTAGTAAACCAATATATTACACAAACTTGAGATAACCACTTCATCTTAAAAAAGATATTGGAAGAATTCACAACCCTAGATAGTTTAATAATCTTGAATTTTCCTCAATCTTCTTTCGCACAATTTTATTACTAGTTTTAAATTTAAAGTCACCATCCAATCAAACAACCAATTCATTAGATACTCGTAAAAATTTGGCTTAATAATTAGCTTAGGTATTAAGTCCTCGTGGGATCGATACATTTATACTACTTGAACGATACGTGCGCTTGCATTATATGCGTGTGATTACGTCGGTCAACTGTCCATGGATAAAATACTACAGCTTAATGACTGGTCATCGACATCTCATAGTCAATAGAGGAGTATGAATAATAATGCCTATGGGATTGTCCTATCAAAGTTGTCTAAACTTACAAGGAAGCTACCATGACCAATTGTGTGTTTAGTCTGACTGAAGACGTTAAACTTAACACTAGCTGGGAGGCAACCCACTTATTTTATTATTTGTGTTTAAATCTAAATTTTATAGTTTTTTTTATTTGTGTGTTAAATTATATGTTTAAATGTTTGCATGTTTATTTATATGCTAGTACTATCACGAGCAGCATAACCCGAACAACTAAAAATTTGACCTGAGGTAAGTAAGATTGCAGCACACCGCAATACCATGCAATCATCTGACAGAAATCGCTGCAGAAGAGTTAGAGTGACCCCCTTACGATAGTGTTATTCCCTATCTATCCTTATTCGAATTTATTTTTATTACATTAAGGAAAATGCAACTGTTAAGCTTGGGGGTGTCTATGTGCGTGTTTTGTTACTCGTGTTTTTTCCAGTTATATTTAAATAGATAAAAATAAAAAGTCTTATGTAGTGAAGCATAGGTCTAAATGATGAGTTTGTTTGCTTTAGGATGAAGTCTTAGAAAATGATAAGTGCCTAAATTTTTTTATATGATGCCTTGAGTTGGTGATCTAAGTTAGACTCGTACACACTTAAAAGAAAGTTTCTAGTAGTAAGAACCGAGTTAGTTATATTGGGGTTGGTGCTCATAGTGCCAATCCAGACTGTATTTATGTCTGATTCATGAATACGAACATCCCCTTTTTCCATAATATTACTTTCTTAGTGGTTGCACCTCTTGTTTTGATATACGTATTCGATCTAGTTACTATTAGATTGAAACTAAATTTGATTTAGTGATATGTATATATTAGACAAAGACCCGATAATATATAATGTAGTGCGCAATTACAAAGTAGTTTGTAATTGACATTGGGAAGTGTCACTACTAGAAATATATTATCAAATAAAGTTGCTGGTCAAGATTTACTAACATGGGTTGGTTAGTTAAACCTGTTGAGACCAGTACATGTCGTATATCGTGACTTAGTCTGATGGTTTATACCAATGAACCATGAGTCTTGGGAGACTCATATAAACGTGTAGGTGTTTATAGTGGATAAACACTGAACGACTCACCGAAGATTCTTAATGGATGGTACACCAACGTCAATAAGAATCTTCTCGGGTTGAGTAGCATAGTGGTCCTTCGACTTGAGATACCACTGTGGATGTATGAGGCATCCTCCACACTTAGATGGCAGTCACGTCACCGATCTATTTAGATCAGACCTCTACTTGTTCTTTTGGTATGGACCGATCCTCAGGATATCCTCTGTGTGTCAAGATAGGATCCGTCAGTTCTGTGTACAGAGCATGGGTAGTCCATATGTGATTAGCAATCTGTTAAATCCATGGACATGGTATACTTCGGAAATAAGTTCCGAGTGTTATTTAGAGATTGCTAATAGATACGTCGACGAGAATATACCTATAGAGATTTGACGTTTATATCTATATCTCAAGGATAATCTGGATACCTGTGACGAAGGGATTATACGTATGCAATGACCTCAACCTGTATGATTCAGCTAGTTTATCCGTGGTCGTCATAATTTACGGTTGGGTAGATTATAGACATGAAATTGGATTTCGTGACGGATATGCCTGAATCTATAATCTCACTAATGAAATATACTCTTAGAGAACTAGGGCGACTATTATAAATAATGGTGATTATTTATAAATCATTTAACTGTTAAACGAAAGATACATGCATTAGGAGCTGAACCGTCATTTCCTAATTAATGTGTATTTGTGTTTAATATTTGATATTATTAAATACACATTAATTAATTTTCAAATTATGATATTTGACATATATTATTAATATATGTATTTGAGATATTTAAAGTAAATATAATACATATATTTGAGATATTTATATTTAATTAATTAAGTAATTATTTAATTGTTAAATAATTAAAGTAATTAAAATATAAATATCTTACCAAATGATAATGATGGGAAATAATTAACAAGTGTATATTGTTGACTTTACATTAAAATAAATGGTTGTCAAATTAAATTTGACTTCTAAGATATTTGTTTAATTTTGATTAAATTGGAAGATATATTTTTCTTTTTATTTAGAAATTTTCAGCCCTAACCCTACCATATATAAAGTGTTATATTTTTCATTTGCTTCAACCTTTTGCCAAGCCTCCAAATATTACAAAAGATTAGGTTGAGAGAAAAAAGTGAAGAACTTGAGAAAGACTTGAAGAAAACTTGGTTATAAAGTAAGTTTTTCAAGTTTTCTTCAACTAGAAAAATATTTCTAGGTTCTTATCTACAACATAGTTTGTTCACACGTTTTTCTACTCTCTTAATATTGTAATAAGGGGTTTGGAAGCTTGAATGAAAGTAGTATGCATGTATATAAACAAAGAGAGCTTGTAAATGGTTTTTTCTTGATCATTTGATGATCTAGTTGCCATTCTAGAGTTGTTGGGCCACTCATTAATGACCTAGAATTTTTCTAGTGTTATTTCAAAGTGGTGAGAATTATTTGGTGTGGTAGAGACTTGATTGAAATATTGGATTTGTTTAATTTGGTATAATTTGATCATATTGATGTTTTTACTAAATTAGGGTTTATACCCTTTCCAAATTTGGGGATTTTCATATATGTGTTGTTTAATGATGTATATATGATATATATCAAGTTTGGTGATGATTTGATTTCATCTTGACTTATTTTGAACAATATTAGACTAAAATGCACAAGTTGGAAACTTAGAAGGGCTCACATCAATTTGTAAGAAATTGTGGGTTTGAGTTGCAATTTATAATTTGATGTGTATGACATGTTAAAATCACTTTGGTGCTGATTTGTAATCATTCAAGAATGCATTTGTCAATTTAAGGACCAAAATGATCAAAATGCAAAATTTTGGGACAATTATGTTATTAATGAAAAATCTGGAAAAAGTTTTTAGAATTCAATTTTCATGTATATTTGATATACAAATAATTTTGGTTGTGATTTGAAATCACCTAAGTTTGTTTTGAACAACTTAGGATTAAAATGATTAAATTGGAAAGTTTTTTGCCTTTACGGCAATTAAGAAGAAATATGATTTCTTGGGTAAAAATTTCAGATTTTAAGTATTGAGTAATTAAAATAAATAAGTTTATTTTAATTGTTCAAGAAAAAATTTTGAAATCGGAAAGTTTTGATTTTCCGCGTACCGCTGCGTTACCTGTACTACCCCTTAAAACCCCTACAAAATGGTATCAGAGCGAGTCTGATTCTAGGCCCTTGATATGATTAGCCCTTTAAATTTAATGTTTGATATTTTCTTTGCTTGATACATGCATAAGTATGATACTTTGCGGAAAATCCCTAATTAATAAGGTTTTAAAGTAACTAGTATAGAGATATTTGTTTCTTGGATCGCCTTGTCAATACGGTTTATGGATATCTGTTCTACGACTACATCCGAGAACGTGCCAAAGAAGTGAGGGTGTAGCCGATAGGGGTGGGCGCAGTTCGATTTGGTTCGGTTTTTTTTACGGTCCGGTTTTTTTACCTCTCAAACCAAACCATTAAATAACGGTTTGGTTCGGATTGAAATTTTTTTAAACCAGCGGTTTATGGATTGGTTCGGTTCGGTTTACAGATTATTCTACTTAAAAAAAAATTCATCCACTTAAGTGAAGACAAAAAAAAACTAGTCTAGCGAACAAATAGTATGAAGTGCTACGGTGTAAGCTGTGACTCCAGAGAACACATGCACTCAATAGAGGATTGAAAAATGACGCACAATTAATTCTTGTATTTTTTAAAAATTACATCGAAATAATGATGCTACCATCATTCTAATTAAGAGACAAATCCAACAGCTTACTTACAAGAATAAACCATAAAACAAAAAATTAAGAATAAATTTATTAACAAATAAATTTAAGAATAAAAGTATTAACAAAAAAATTAAGAATAAAATATTAACATACTAATAAAAAGAAAATATAAAGTAAAATTAAAAGAAAAATGCAAATCTTTTTATAAAAATATATATTTTTTTAATTATAACGGTTCGGTTCGGTTTAACAGGTGCGGTTCGGTTTAGCATCTGAACCGAACCGTAAACCATTTAGGGTGGGCCAATCCGAACCGCAAACCGAACCGTTAGAAAACAAATCGTAAATTCGGTCCGGTTTGGTTCGGTTTGCGGTTTGATTTGGTTCGGTCGGTTTTTTTTCCCACCCCTAGTAGCCGATAGAAATTTATTTATGTCGGATGTATACATGATATTAGATAAATTCAAGCGAAACCGAATCCTGAACGTGCCAAAGCTGTTAGGGTTACGCAAGTAGCTTGAGTTTATCATTGACGAGTTTAACCTTGGTATGCCTCCTTGTGAATGTGCCAAAGCTGTCACAACGAGAAACAGTTAGAACCAAAACCAGAGTCAAAATGAGTGTGTTTGACAATGAGTTGCCTACCTGTGAATATACGTAGGTGAGAACGTGCCAAAGTTGTGAGTCGAAATATATTCATGGGATCCACTTCCCATTATGGAATTCGATTTAATTATTGAATTCTCATTTTTCGTTGGGATTACGATATTACGTAAAATAGTGGGAGGCAATGCTAAATTGAAAATATTCTATAACTTAAGCAGTGTGTAATATTATGAAAATTGCCGCCTGTTTGTTTTCCTTATTCTATAGTAGATAGAATTAAACTTTTAATCCACTGCGTACATATTTTAATATGTTGTTCTCGACTTGAATTTTGGTTGCACTTTTCTGGAATAGGTTCTAGATACTATTAGACTAGGATATTGATAGATTAGTCTAAACCATCGGGAACTGTTGTTCCGATTTTCTTGAAAAATCAAGAAGGTTAATGACTTAGTTATTAAGTCATGATAGATAATCTAGATAGATATCCCTTTTAGGATATTATCCTGTAGAGAGAATAGTTTCTTGTGCAGTAAGAATTGAAACGAATAAGTTCATGTCTCGAGATTCTTGACTGACATTAAGAAAACCCCATTAGGTATTTGTTTATCTGATAATGACGTTTCTTAGATTTAGTTACCTATTGAGGCAATGTGTGTGACACAGTTTGCTAATCATTTATTTGCAATTGTTGTGAATAATTGAAAGAAAATTATAAAGCTAAAGAAATGAGATGCGTATAGTTGTGTATAGAAAATATCGATTCTCACAATACGACAACTATAGGTATTGGATACCAGATCTCCCATCTAGTTATTTAAAATATTATTTAATGATTGTTTTGATATTTGATATCAGAATTTGCGACTATTGGATAGTTATTTGTTCTTTATAAATAATTGTTATATATATATTTTAATACAATTAGTAGTCTCATTGACATAGAGATAACATTAAGAAAATATTCGTAAAGTAAATAATTTAGAACATTATTTTGTGAGATTTCATCACTTAAGCATTAGATGCTTATTCCGTATGGTAAAGGATGGTCAGATATGAGATCACACCACATATCCTTATCCATTAAATGAATATTATATTCGAGAATGTGATTAAATCTCATTTAACCAATGATTGTCATTAAAGCTTAAAATTTATTTAGCTGATACATTAGATGTATGTAGTTTAATGAATTGTAAAATTTCTTAAGGTAGTTTTCTTTACTTCATAACTTAGTTGATGAAGTGTCATAACTTAGTTACGTGTTTCTGAAAGAACACATATTGAACGTCTTGAAAGAGTCAAGAACTTTCAATCTGTTCTAATGAAACGCAGATAGAACATCTTTGACTAGTTCAAAGATATTCGATCTGAAGTGTTGAAAACTTTATCCTTAAAATTCATAACAAGTCTTTGAATTGTTTAAAGATCTTTGATATGATCAAATGTTTGAATTTATGGAAATCAGTTCTAAGATTATCCAGTGAATAGGATTCTCACTCAATATAATTCTTCAACAATTCCATCTTGATGGAATTGGACAGTGGGAGTAATCGAATCTTATATGATTTGATTCGTTTGATATTGAGTGTTACCAAATTAGTTTCAATACTTTTGGGGATCTTCTCCACTAACATTAATTCATTCTTTCAATTAATGTTCCATTAGTTTGTACAGTTACGTACATGATATGTATAGGTAGAAAATTCGAATGTATACTTGATATTAGATAAATTCAAGCGAAAACGGAATCATGAACGTGCCAAAGCTGTTAGGGTTACGCAAGTAGCTTGAGTTTATCATTGACGAGTTTAACCTTGGTATGCCTCATTGTGAACGTGCCAAAGCTGTCACAACGAGAAACGGTCAGAACCAAAACCGGAGTCAAAATGAGTGTGTTTGACAATGAGTTGCCTACCTGCGAATATACGTAGGCGAGAACGTGCCAAAGTTGTGAGTCGAAATATATTCATGGGATCCATTTCCCATTATGGAATTCGATTTAATTATTGAATTCTCATTTTTCGTTTGGGATTACGATATTACGTAAAATAGTGAGAGGCAATGCTAAATTTAAAATATTCCATAACTTAAGTAGTGTGTAATATTATGAAAATTGCCGCCTGTTTGTTTTCCTTATTCTATAGTAGATAGAATTAAACTTTTAATCCACTGCTTACATATTTTAATATGTTGTTCTCGACTTTAATTTTGGTTGCACTTTTCTGGAATAGGTTCTAGATACTATTAGACTAGGATATTGATAGATTAGTCTAAATCATCGGGAACTGTTGTTCCGATTTTCTTGAAAAATCAAGATGGTTAGTGACTTAATTACTAAGTCATTATAGATAATCTAGATAGATATCCCTTTTAGGATATTATCCTGTAGAGAGAATAGTTTCTTGTGCAGTAAGAATTGAAACGAATAAGTTCATGTCTCGAGATTCTTGACTGACATTAAGAAAACCCCATTAGGTATTTGTTTATCTGATAATGACGTTTCTTAGCTTTAGTTAACTATTGAGGTAATGTGTGTGACACAGTTTGCTAATCATTTATTTGCAATTGTTGTGAATAATTGAAAGAAAATTATAAAGCTAAAGAAATGAGATGCGTATAGTTGTTTATAGAAAATATCGATTCTCACAATACGACAACTATAGGTATTGGATACCAGATCTCCCATCTAGTTATTTAAAATATTATTTAATGATTGTTTTGATATTTAATATCAGAATTTACAACTATTGGATAGTTATTTGTTCTTTATAAATAATTGTTATATATATTTTTTAATACAATTAGTAGTCTCATTGACATAGAGATAAACATTAAGAAAATATTCGGTAAAGTAAATAATTTAGAACATTGTTTTACGAGATTTCATCACTTAAGCATTATATGCTTATTCCGTATGGTAAAGGATGGTCTGATATGAGATCACACCACATATCCTTATCCATTAAATGAATATCGTATTCGAGAATGTGATTAAATCTCATTTAACCAATGATTGTCATTAGAGCTTAAAATTTATTTAGCTCATACATTAGATGTATGTAGTTTAATGAATTGTATAATTTCTTAAAGTAGTTTTCTTTACTTCATATCTTAGTTGATGAAGTGTCATAAATTACTTACGTGTTTCTGAAAGAACACATATTGAACGTCTTGAAAGAGTCAAGAATTTTCAATCTGTTCTGATGAAACACAGATAAAACATCTTTGACTAGTTCAAAGATATTCGATCTGAAGTGTTGAAAACTTTATCCTTAAAATTCATAACAAGTCTTTGAATTGTTTAAAGATCTTTGATATGATCAAATGTATGAATTTATGGAAATCAGTTCTAAGATTATTCAGTGAATATGATTCTTACTCAATATAATTCTTCAACGATTCCATCTTGATTGAATTGGACAGTGGGAGTAATCGAATCTTATATGATTTGAGTCGTTAGATATTGAGTGTTACCAAATTAGTTTCAATACTTTTGGGGATCTGCTCCACTGACATTAATTCATTCTTTCAATTAATGTTCCATTAGTTTCTACAGTTACGTACATGATACGTATAGGTAGAAAATTCGAATGTATACTTGATATTAGATAAATTCAAGCGAAAGCGGAATCCTGAACGTGCCAAAGCTGTTAGGGTTACGCAAGTAGCTTGAGTTTATCATTGACGAGTTTAACCTTGGTATGCCTCCTTGTGAACGTGCCAAAGCTGTCACAACGAGAAACGGTCAGAACCAAAACCGGAGTCAAAATGAGTGTGTTTGACTATGAGTTGCCTACCTGTTAATATACGTAGGCGAGAACGTGCCAAAGTTGTGAGTCGAAATATATTCATGTGATCCACTTCCTATTATGGAATTCGATTTAATTATTGAATTCTCATTTTTCATTTGGGATTACGATATTACGTAAAATAGTGGGAGGCAATGCTAAATTTAAAATATTCCATAACTTAAGTAGTGTGTAATATTATGAAAATTGCCTCATGTTTGTTTTCCTTATTCTATAGTAGATAGAATTCAACTTTTAATCCACTGCTTACATATTTTAATATGTTGTTCTCGACTTGAATTTTGGTTGCACTTTTCTGGAATAGGTTCTAGATACTATTAGACTAGGATATTGATAGATTAGTCTAAACCATCGGGAACTGTTGTTCCAATTTTCTTGAAAAATCAAGAAGGTTAGTGACTTAGTTACTATGTCATGATAGATAATCTAGATAGATATCCCTTTTAGGATATTATCCTGTAGAGAGAATAGTTTCTTGTGCAGTAAGAATTGAAACGAATAAGTTCATGTCTCAAGATTCTTGACTGACATTAAGAAAACCCCATTAGGTATTTGTTTATCTGATAATGACGTTTCTTAGTTTTAGTTACCTATTGAGGTAATGTGTGTGACACAGTTTGCTAATCATTTATTTGCAATTGTTGTGAATAATTGAAAGAAAATTATAAAGCTAAAGAAATGAGATGCGTATAGTTGTGTATAGAAAATATCGATTCTCACAATACGACAACTATAGGAATTGGATACCAGATCTCCCATCTAGTTATTTAAAATATTATTTAATGATTGTTTTGATATTTGATATCAGAATTTGCGACTATTGGATAGTTATTTGTTCTTTATAAATAATTGTTATATATATATTTTAATACAATTAGTAGTCTCATTGACATAGAGATAAACATTAAGAAAATATTCGGTAAAGTAAATAATTTAGAACAGTGTTTTATGAGATTTCATCACTTAAGCATTAGATGCTTATTCCGTATGGTAAATGTTGGTCTGATATGAGATCACACCACATATCCTTATCCATTAAATGAATATTGTATTCGAGAATGTGATTAAATCTCATTTAACCAATGATTGTCATTAGAGCTTAAAATTTATTTAGCTGATACATTAGATGTATGTAGTTTAATGAATTGTATAATTTCTTAAGGTAGTTTTCATTACTTCATAACTTTGTTGATGAAGTGTCATAACTTAGTTACGTGTTTCTGAAAGAACACATATTGAACGTCTTGAAAGAGTCAAGAACTTTCAATCTGTTCTAATGAAATGCAGATAGAACATCTTTGACTAGTTCAAAGATTTTCGATCTGAAGTGTTGAAAACTTTATCCTTAAAATTCATAACAAGTCTTTGAATTGTTTAAAGATCTTTGATATGATCAAATGTATGAATTTATGGAAATCAGTTCTAAGATTATTCAGTGAATAGGATTCTTACTCAATATAATTCTTCAACGATTCCATCTTGATGGAATTGGACAGTGGGAGTAATCGAATCTTATATGATTTGATTCGTTTGATATTGAGTGTTACCAAATTAGTTTCAATACTTTTGGGGATCTGCTCCACTAACATTAATTCATTCTTTCAATTAATGTTCCATTAGTTTCTACAGTTACGTACATGATATGTATAGGTAGAAAATTCAAATCTTTAAATCTTTAAAAGTTTGAGATTTGAGTCATTCTTTTGTATAATGGTTATATAATTGAAAGTACTTCATCCTCGGAGGTACAAGTAAAAATTTATCATTTATTCTATTTAATAGACATTGTATTCTATTTAATAGAATATTGTATTCTATTTGATAGAATATCTTTTCTATGATCCCGAATAATAAAAAAAATATTTTATTACTTGCTGTGTAACATATGATTTTGACTATTGTAGAAAAGACTTGACTTATTAAAGTCAAATTTGAGAGTGATAAACTATAGATGGAACTACGTAATTAATAAGATAAATCAACCCTTAGACATCTTCCATATAAGTCCAATAGGATGTTAGAATCATTCACGAGTATTTGATACTTAATGGTTCTGTTATTTTCTTATCGAAAAAAATTATCCTATAACTTATAGTGGGAGCGATATTTGATATCGATTTCGGAAATTACCATTGAACCATAGATCTAAGATTGTTCATAGCTTACCACGATCAAGTTTTCAACTTGATTAAGCTTTCGTTATGAATAGTTCATAAAATGTGCTAATGGTTTGCGCAGCAAAAGCAATGTGAGCTAATTAAAGATTTGACATTTATAGTATGACAGTGAGAAAGGTTATACTCAGCAATCTATTGTAGATTTTGAGGAAACTTGTCTCTAGTCCCACTGATTGAACAATTTAAGATCTGTTGGTTAATGTTGATATTAAATTGTGTATTTTAGCTAAAGAATACAAAGTGGCGTTTTTGAATGGCTTCTTCGGATAGGAGATCAGGTGTGATTTCTTTGTTTGAAGAGTATCTTCTGGAATGGCCCTAGAGTTTGTGGTCTGCTGAGATTGCAGTTTGGTATACTAGCTTAGAGAGCCTATTATAGACTCGGGTGAGCCTTCCGGAAATCCATGTTCTCTAATTTTGATATCAGCCAGATTGTCTGATTTTATCAAAGTGTAGAGAATAAATATGTGATAGAAGGGTTAGTGAGAGCATACAAATTTCTTTCTAGTGTTATATATCCTAACGACATTATCATTATTAAGGTAATAATGAGATGTTTGTGAGGTAAAACGTTTACTTAAGTCTTCTTTACTCCGTGAAAGCAATGAGAGTAGATATAATTGTTTGAAGATGAATGATCATTGACTTAGAAATTTGTCTTTGTCTTTTATACTTAGAATGTGTGCTATGGCTTAATGAAATGAAAAAGAAAAAAGTGTAAAATTTTGAAAAAGAAAAAAATGGAAAAAAAGTACTGCTTATAATCTTTAAACATGAAGCTACCCATGGGCGAGTATTAGGACCATAATTGTTTGACGATGAATGATCATTGACTTAGAAATTTGTCTTTGTCTTTTATACTTAGAATGTGTGCTATGGCTTAATGAAATGAAAAAGAAAAAAGTGTAAAATTTTGAAAAAGAAAAAAATGGAAAAAAAGTACTGCTTATAATCTTTAAAAATGAAGCTACCCATGGGCGAGTGGTGTGAGTAAAAAAAAACCAAAATAATACAGTCGTACTCACACTGAGCGCAAATAGTCAGAATAAATTATTTTCAAGATATATAGGTTGTTTTGACCCATCGGACTCCGATTGTTTGAGTTGAAATCACTTAGTCGACTTAATTAGGAATCGAACTGTGAGTAGACCCTTACACATACACACTATGAGTCTAACATAGATACCTTATTCAAGAATTTGTATTTTGGTTGAATCGAGCACTTTGAAGGTTTATTAGATTTCATTGTTAAGCAGTCTCTAAGGACATTATGATGTATAACTTACCATGCCTATTCTGTTTTATTTACGTTAATTGTTTCTTTTTGCATTTTTGTGTGATTGTGTGTTTTCTTGATAGACGTTTGTAGGTGTCATTATTGTAAGTCCTCACGAGACTATAACGCGTCCGCTAAGGCCAGCTAGGGGTTTAAATGTTTGTTGCATATGCTAAATGCAACTGTGATCCCAATGAAAGTGGTTTAGTTTATTTTACTTAAGTTATTTTATTTTTTTATCTTTTTTACTTTTGCGAGGACAAGCAAAATGTTAAGTTTGGGGTGTGATAAGCGGTCAATATATCCATATTTACCGCACCTATATCTTATATTTTAAGGATTACTGTGAGCTTTATGAGCGTTTTGAGGAGTTCATTGTGTTTTTGTAAGATATGATACATGTGGAAAGGCACAGGTTTGAAACGTCGACAAATCAAGGTGTTTTACACCAGTGACCTCCTAATTTGCATAGTCTTCAGTATTTTGGCCGTAAGTTTTTCATATAATGTCCAAATTAGGTGATTTAGGTTTTATTAGAAATAAAACTCAATTATCTACAACTTTGTAGTCTTATTGCCTTCCATTAGCAGGCTAGTGGAAGTTCATTTGCGCGCCAATGTACCCAAAGTTCCTATTTTGATTAGAACTTGAATTTTTTAAGAAGGAAACTTCCAACAACTCCTATATAAAAATAAGTTCGTCTAAACCCTAAAGAATCATACTTTTGGACGCTCAATGAGACTTTTGAGAGCAAAAGAGGCACATCAAGAAAGCACAAAGGAGAAGCTCAACATCAGAAAGTAAAAGACTACCGATTTCATAATGACTTGAGCTATAACTAAAACCTTAATCTATGGTTGTGATGATACCTAGTATTTTGATTCTATATAAATGATTTTTATTATATCCTTTGTGATTTGTTGACTCGTTTAACGAAGTTTATGCTTAATGCTTCCTATTGCTTGATCACCAATAAGATATATGATCGGTGGTAAATACACACGTATCGCAAGCGCACGTATCGCTCAAGTAGTATAAAATATATTGATTGTTGGGTTCCTAGAACATAATCTTTACCAGGCGTAGTATACTAAGAATTGTGTATTACGATCCAGCATCAGATGTCACATGCTAGGCCTGGGGCTGGAATTGTGTCTACCCCGTACGAAGCATATATCGGATCAATATCAATTAGTCTCTTTAATCATGATAATCATGACCTTGTCATATTATCCCGATAATTGTAACATAATAGAGCACCAGTTCTGTATCCCTGCGTGATCATCATCTCTATATGACTGAAGTAACAATTCCTTCATGTGCGCCTTATACTCACGGCAGTCACGCTTCCAGTGACCCCGTTTGCCACACAGTAGGCAGACATCTTGGGATTTGTCCTTTGCCTTCCCATAAGACTTTGATGATTTGGCCTTGCCCTTTCTCTTCTTCTTTTTCGTCACGCCTCCAGTAGCCTTTGGCCAAGCCTTGGCATTCTGAGATGTCGAAACGAAGTGCGCCTCACATTTTTTGCCCTTTAAAAGCTATTTTTCTGCCTCTTTCAGCATTGCCATCAACTCTCCAATAGTATTTTCTTGGTTTATCATATTGTACTTCATGATGAACCCGCCCCAGCTGTCAGGCAGAGACTGTAAGATCAAATCTATAGAAGTCTCAGCCTCGAAGAATATGCCCAGCTGTCCCAGCTGTTCGATGTCAGCAATCATCTGCGACATATGGTGCTTGACAGATGTACCCTCTGACATACGAGAGCGAAAGAGCTTCTTCTGAAATTCGTACCTCTGCGATCTAAGGTTAGATCGATGAAGGTCCCTCAATTTCAACATCATTTCATAGGGATTGAATCTCTTGTTTTGACGACGAAATTATGGGGTCATTGCAGCAAGCATGACAGATTGAACAATTGAGTTATCATCGCTATGAGTCTTCCAAAGCTCAAGCCCAAGTGACTGCTCAATTCCGGGCTTAGGCCCGAGAGGTGTCTCTATTGTATAGAGCATATTCTCAGCCCCTAGGACAATCATGAGGTTCATATCCCAGTCAGGAAAGTTCACACCATTAAAGACATTTTCGCCCATGATAATGTCCATAACATTGATCTTTCCAGCCATCTTAATTGCAATAATCTAACTATTCATTTAACGATTTTGGGTACAATCCAACTGTTACAAAAAATAATAAAATATTAGTCTAACTAATATAAATATATAAAATGATGAAAATAATTTGAAAGCGCGTATTTGGCAAGTATTTGAACGAAATTGCAAATTCAATATTGGCCTCCCACTATTTTTTGGCGAGCCTTTAACCCTATGTTGAGTACTCGGGAAACCTAGTTTCCTAGTGGGCTAGGATCTCGTTAAATAACACACAACCTTGACTTTGGCCAACAAGCTGTATGATATTTAACTAGGTAGATCTCTAAGATCAATTGGATCTCATCCAATTCCTAGATCCGGTAGGTGGACCTCCAAGTCTGAAACATATATACAATACATATGTCAATATATCCAATATATTTCCCAACCTTTTCCTCTGAATCAACTTAGCCTTGGCTTTGGCTCAACAAGCTTAATGATTCCAGTTAAGCGAGACACATTGACAGTGGGAAAGCTTCGTAATCCATGTCGATGAACAAGAAGTGACCTTGAATTTGGCCAACAAGTCACAACTTGCCCAAGACATGTGATATAGAACAAAGCTTTCGTAGTTCAAACACATTCGCGATGGACATTGATCTTGAATTTGGCCAACAAACCAATGCCAATCTTCGATCTTGAGAGAGAACCACTCAATGGAAGGAAATCGCTTAATATTGGTTTGAGGGTTTTTTCGTGTAAATTGGCAACCAATTTATTATCTTTGATTAGGTCTCATCATACACCCTTACGCATGCATTCTAAAAGCATAATAAGACACGAAATAAATGATAACGATATACGGATGGATATTTAACAAATTATTCCTAGAACAAATCTCTCACTTACCTCTCACTGGCTAGCACTATTCTAACTTCTACCCAATTACATAAAACATTAAAGAAACCTCATTAACATTGATGGGAATTGGTGAGAAGAGAAATACAAAGAGTCAAAAGGCTGGACACGCATGTCCAATTTAATAAATTCTAAATTTATTACAATAATTTCCAAAATTGCCCTCACCCTTCTAATATCCATCTGATATACATTATTCATACAATACATCCATGTATTCACACAAAGCATGTTATTCAATCAATCTAATCCAATAAATTAATATTTGAATTAATGATCATCCAATGTTCAAACAACGATTTGATTTGCGCGAGTCCAACTCGTTTTAAGAATAAGTATTCAAATCCGATTTAATTTGTATTCACTACTAATTCTAATTTAATTCCAAATTAAATAATTACACTTATTTGTGTGCCTTTTAGACTTAGATTTTAAATCCAATCTTAATGGGTCTCAAAGGCCCAATTAACATCCAATGTCATTTTAATTAAAGTCCAATGGGCTTTTAATTAATTCTTAAGCCATGGGCTTTGGTCAATATGGATCAAACCCAAATGCCAAGGCCCAATTAAGGAATCACTATATTTGCCATAAAATTAATTTTGGCCCATTAGGCCCAATTAAATATTTAAAGGCCCAATCATTATATTTTGACTTTATGGAATGGTTTTAGGCCGAATTTGGATCCAATCCAATTGTCCTAAACCAACTTGGCCCAACCAAGCCCAAATACAACAATATTAGCCCAATTCAAAATTAAAGACTAATTTATTTAATTACAATATTCCAAATATCACAATTATTTTAATTAAAGTGTAATTTCCATAATCAATTAATTAATCCAATGTTTCCAAAACATCAATTAAACTAATTAATCATGCTTAAATTAATAAACTTATGTCCAACACAAATTGAAGCAAAATCAATCAATCTCATGCTTCTCATGTCACGACAATATGCATAAAATATATCCAATTTTGATTTCAATCTAATTAAATCAACAATCAATATATATCATGTATTTAAACACATCCAATGGTCTAAAATCAAAAATCACCATGATACTCCTAGGGTTCATAGTCTCGGCCAAGCTAAGAAATTAGGGAAAAAATTTATCCAATTTATTTTCTCAAATTTTAAGATGCATAATTCAAATTCATCATCAACCAAGCTCAACCAAACAATCAATTTGAAGAAATCATGCTCAAAACATAAAAACCCCAAATTAAAGTATATAAACCCTAAGTTCATTTCATGCTTAGAAAAGGTGCTTTGATACCATTGTTGGGTTCCTAGAACATGCCAAGGATCTTCTAATATGAAATGGGTGTGAATACTCAAAGAAGTTGCGGAAAAACTTACATTGATCGGAAATACATTTCAAAACTTTTGATGTTGATGAAGAGCTCCAAGCTTCTCCTTGTGTTCCAAACTCTTGGGAATGGTTTCCCTAACACCTTGAATGACTCCTTTTTGTGCTAGCAATGAAGAAATTTTGAAATAAAATTTCTAAGATGGGAGAAGGGTTTCACGGCAATATGTGAAAATTGGGAGAGAGTTATTTGTTTTTGATTTTATTTGATTTTATGTATTTGATTTTCAAAAAATCAAATCCATTTACCAAAATCAAGTTTAGGTATATGTCATTCAAAATGACAAAATGTGTTTTACAAGCTACCAAAATCACCACCAACTTCTATCAACCAAAAGTGAATAAAGTTGACCAGTGATGTGAGTTGGTGGGCCCCACTTTAAATTCAAAATTCGAGTGGGCCCGCTTAACACACTTCGGGCTCAGGTTCGTTTAATTCCGAATTAACGAATTTTCCGTTGCGACATAATTAAATCTAATTTAATTAAATAATTATGCCTAGCAAAATTATTATTAAAGTCGCTTACGAATTAATTATAAATTAATTCGTTCGCCCGAATTAAAATCCAATTTTAATTCCGCTTTGAAATCTAATTTCAATTAATATATCGAATATATTATTTAATTCCAAATTAATCGTTCTCTCTCTTCTAATCGAATTTTATCCCAGATAAATTCCAGCCGTAATTAATCCCAGATTAATTATCTCTCTCTTATAATTAATCCCAGATTAATTCTGTTCGAGTCAAACGTCATTGGTGAATCTTTGGGAAGCGACCCAAGAGATTCCTGGATATGTTGGCAGTAAATCCAGTCGTCGGACTATTCGAACACGTGCGTACCCCTTACCACGTTCTTACAGATTTACAAGACATGGTTGGCTTCTAGCAAAGCATCGTGCCTCCCAATTTTCCAGAAATATTCTTTTAACGAATACATAATCTATACCAGGCGTAGTATACTAAGTATTGCGTATTACGATCCATCATCGGATGTCACATACTAGGCCTAGGGCTGGAATTGTGTCTGCCCCGTACGAAGCATATATCGGATCACTAGAACTAGTCTCTTTAATCAGATAATCATGACCTTGTCATATTATCCTAATAGTTGCAACAAAATATAGTACCAGTTCTGTATCCCTGCGTGATCATCATCTCCATATAACTGAAGTGACACTTCCATCTTGACATCGCACCCAATACACTACGATTCTCAATAAACCCAGAAGAGGCGTACACAGAACCTGTTAAAGCCCCGGATGACCAAAACCAAAGCGTATTGATTGTCGCAAGTATTAGCGATGCAAGTCTCAGGTTAAGACCAAATACACCTACCCTGATTCGGATTTCCATAGACACATAGTCATACTACCAATGGGATTCCGATGGGTCTATCTAGAGCGAACCTGTTTCCATACCATCAGTAAACATAACCTCCTATTACACTTGCATGAGTATCCAATACCCAAATATATGAGAACTATGTTGTTACGCTTCCATCACGTGCACAAGTGTAATACTAGCCTATTCTGCATTATCGATGTCCAGTCTCGATAATACTACGACTAGGGATATTTAATGATTAAACCTTTAGTGGATTGATACTGCCTCATATCTTATTAATCCGGAACTAATCATAAGAACTTTTATCATTTATATATTCAAGTAATCTAATTACAAAATGATAAAATAGCAATTTCCTTTGTCACATAGTTAATTTGTACAAAAACCACAATGTCTTTTACAAATAGTGATGCTATGTGTCATAATTGTCCAACATCGATCCCACGAGGAATTAATACATATGCTATCAATTTACGAAGCTAAATGTCTAGAAGTATCTAATTGATTTGATTGTTGGTTGAATGGTGATTTTTATCTAGAATAATTAAATAAAACAGTGCGAAAGTAAATTCTTAAAAGTAATCAATATTATGAATATATCTAGGGATGTGAATCCTTCCAATATTCTTTTAAAGATGAAGTGATTATCTTATGTTTATGCAATATATCGGTTTATTAACTTGGAACACGAAATTTGCAAAAGCCTATGTCGATGGTCAGATGCAAACACCCAAAGTAACCCAATTAATCATATGTCTAAGTTAACCAAGTTACCCGAATTCATTAATTTCAAGTTCCAATTATGGCTACCCACGCCCGACAGGTATATGTCTATCCTTGAAGGAAATCTCTAAGGTGAATGTGAGACCGTAAGCTATTGAGTCTAAGGCTGAAACCTAAAATCCCTTCATCAAGTTCATTTATCAATCTTATTAGTGGCCAGTTAATAAGAAGCATTAAGATTAAGACTCAATAAATAAACCATTATATTACTCAAGACATAAAATAACCAACTTATAAACCAATGATATTGGAATTCATCACAACCCTAGATAATGTATTTAGTTACGACACAAATCTAGGACTACTAAAGACATAAATAAAGAAAACATCATGCAACTAATTGAAAACTAAAAAGGTAAAATTTACAATAAGGAAATAAAATATTGGGGTTTGGGGATCCATTTTTATTATTTCAAATATAGAAATCTCCCTTATTATAATATATAAATTTGCGTTATATTACCAACCGACCATACAGGTGGTATCCTGATTAAGTCAGATTTTTAATTAATTCCAACCGACCATAAAGGCGGTATCCAATTAAGTCAGGTTAAAAATAATTTAATTACGTCTAACCGATCATAAATGCGGTATCCCATTAACTCAGGTTTTAAGATAATTTATATATTATAAGGGAAATTAATCTAAAATATAATAATAAAAGCTTTAAGTTTACTCCAGAAGAAAGAAGTTACCTACTCATGCTTTTAAATAAAACAAAGAAAGATTTATTACTTAAAATAAAAATTAAATACAAGAAAACTAAAATTAAACAAACAAGATACTCTATTCTTAGTATTATAAGGAAATTCCCCTGAAGAAAGTATGAATTTTCCTTCTGAATTCAGCCTCAAATTATTGGCTCCAAAATCGCCACGCGTCGCGACGCAAAACTCCTACACATCGCGACGCATACTGCAATATTGTACAAGTGTTGGCAGATCAATAATTGCTTCGGCCTCGCGACGCGTGAAGGCTTGGCATCTCGACGCTGACGTCATGATGACGCGATGATGACGTATGTGATGACGCACGTGATGACGCGTGTTGGCAGCATACTTATTAGTTGCGCGTCGCGACGTAGAGGATGTTGCGCGTTGCGACGGGTGAACATAAAATTTCCCATTTTTCCCTTTTTTTTATCCGAATTTCACTGTTTTAGCCCCGATTCAATTCTAGTGAGTTTCGAAACTTTATTTATCTGTAAAATAACACAAAACACATACAAATATTCACAAAAATTGAGAAACTATACAAAATATTAAGTAAAAGGGACGGTAAATATTGATATATTTTTCGTTTATCACACCCCCAAACCTAAAATTTTGCTAGTCCTCGAGCAAAACAATGAAATAAAATACAATAAATAATTAAATTAATCTAAGCCACTTTCATAGGGATCACGGTTGCATTTAGCGTATGCAAAAGCCTTTAAACCCCTAGGTGTCCCTAGTGGACGAGTTGTAGTCTCGTGAGGGCTTACATCGATGATACCAATAAACTTCAATCAAATGTACAATCAAACCCACAAAACAAGTTAGTGACTAAACAAGTGAAATTCTTATGCAAGTTAATAGTTGTTTTCTTTCTTTCTTAATTACCAAATAAGTAAATTCTCCGATTACTTTTACCATTCTTCATATACATTACCGACAAGGTATTAATCAAATCATTGGGCCCATAATATTCATAAGTGTAGTTGAAAAGAGAGTAATATTTTGGTCCTAAAATTATATCAGAATTCACACCTTTTTTGCAAAGGAATTTTTTTTTGCTCATAACATCTTTAATTCATGTAGCGAGTGTTGGGACAATGACTCCCAAACCAGTTGGCTTTAGGGCACTAGGTGTTAAGATAACCCTACGGACTTAATTACTCAGATGTTAAAAGTTCTACCATTTGACGTGAACAATCACTGCTTACTGAGGCAAGACGTCCGGTTACTAAGTAAAAACTTTATTATTATTAACTCAGGCTTTTACCGTTTGACGCGAACAATCACTACTTACTGAGGCAAGACGTCCGGTTACTAAGTAAAAGCATGGTTAATTATTTATATACACAAATTTTTTTTATTCCATCGATTTCAGCTGCTTCTTCCAATAAGCTAGAGTACTGAATATTACACACTTTTCACTTACAACCAATATCCGTGTGTTACCATGCATGTTGATAATACCTGTCAAATGAGCATATGAAGATCCAATTTAGTCAGCATTATGGAGAATTCATGAATTTAAATAATTCAAAAGGAAATAAATAAAAATTAACTTGTTACGAATTAGGTTGAGATACGTCTCAGGAGTGGAAATTCCTTACACAGCCATCTCAAACACAATTCCACCTGGTTAGTCAAGTTTAAAACATAAAAATTATTAATTTTTATTTTATTTTATTTTAAATTTTTTGACTAAAAACCAAGCAAAAGCAAAAACAACACAACTAAAAATAAAAATAAGATACTAGTCAACTATTCCCCTCCTCCAAACCTAATTGAGACATTGTCCCCAATGTCTTAAATAGAAGAAGAAAAGTTTAGAAGACAATACCCGGTTAGCGTGGAATTCTACATCTAAAAAGACTACTAAAGATTAAGATCCAGATTTATCCTACGTTTCTTACCACAATCATTATTGGACTAGTTTATCTTGGAAAGGATAAGGTAAATTTGTGGTTCAAAGGCTAAGAGTTAGTCTATTAAATCATTGGTTGTTCTGGCAGTGAAGAGGATATCTTTTACGGGTTTTGAAAGGAACCCATTTCTCCGGGCATCTTCAAGAAACACATAAAGAAAATCAAAAAATCCATCAACATTAAACAGTCCAATTGGTTTCTTGTGTATGTTCAAGTTCGTCTAAGATAGCACTGTAAAAATTTCCTCCATCGTGCCCAAGCCACCTGACAAATCAATAAAAGCATCAGCATTGTTAATCATTTCAACAAGTCATTTGGACATACTTGGCAGGATCCATTCCTCTCCGTTTGATTGTCCTATAAGATTCACCTCTGCAAAAGGTTTTGGGATGATTCCCAAAACTTGACTACCTCTGATAAGCTTTTATATCAATATTTACCGCCCCTTTTACTTAATATTTTGTATGGTTTCTTGAGTTATGTGAATATTTTGATATGTTTTATGTATTTTGTAGATAAATAAGGTTTCATGACTCACATGAATCAAATTAGAGCCAAAACAGCGAAAAACAGACAAAAAAGGCAAAATTATCATTTAGGCGTCGCGACGCACTGACATCATCAGCCTGCCGACATGCGTCATCATGACATCATCCTCAATCACTGTTCTACCGACACCACGCATCATTGCTTATGTCAGCATGACTTCAGCGGCCGACGAAACGCGTGCCACATGTCATCATCTCAGGAAGCCGTGTACACGTGTCAAAGATCAACGATGCGTCACGATGCGTAAAGCATTTTTCGTCGTGATGCGTGGCACTGTTGGGTTTCTCTAAGGTCCCAAGGATCATTTTAAGCAATGAAACACATGTACGAATACTCAAAGAAGTTGCGGAATACTCACAATGATCGGTTGAACGAAGCGACGAAGAACAAAACTTTTTATGCCCTTTGATGTTCACGGCATTTGCTCTTTTTGGTCCTCCTCCATTCGGCCATGGATGTCCCCAAGCTCCAATCTTGTGAATGATGATTCCATGCTCACGGGTGTGGTTCCCTATCACCTTCGCAAGACTCCTAAAGCATTCTAGCACTCCGGAAATTTTTCCGTAAAACTTCCTATTGCTTCTCCTTCAACTCACGGTGATGGCAGTGAAAAGAAGAAGAAAAACAGCCACTTGGGCGTGGGAGAGGGAAGAGGAAAGAGAGAAGAGTGTTTTGTGTTGGTGGTTGAAAAATGTGTATCTAATACACATATTGAATTTCAAAAATGCATTTACCTAAAGTCAAAGCATTAAAGCTTTTCCAACTACCACCATCAATCACAATGACAAGTTGTCACATCACTCAAAGTGACTAGACATCACATCAATCGATTGACTAGTGATTTGATGTTTGATGTGACTTGTGGGCCGCATTTAAATTCGCAATGCGAGTGCGCCCGCAAACGCTCCCGGGCTCGGGTTCGCTAATTCCAAATTAACAAATTTTCCGTTGCGACGTAATTAAATAATTATGCCTAGCAAAATCACTATTCACGTCGCTAATGAATTAATTCTAAATTAACTCGTTCGCCCGAATTAAAATCTAATTTCAATTCCGCGTCGAAATCCAATTTCGTATAATATATCGAATATATTATTTTATCGATTAATTCCAAATTAATCGTTCTCTCTCTTTAATTAATATTTTATCCCAGATAAAATATCTCCGTAATTAATCCCATATTAATTTTCTCTCTCATCTAATTAATCCCAGATTAATAAAGTGCGAGTCATACGTCATCGGTGAATCTTCGGGAAGCGACCCATGAGATCCACGGATATGTTGGCAGTAAATGAGGTCGTGAGACTATCCGAACACGTAAGTACCTAGTACTACGTTTTTACCGATTTACAAGACATGGTTGGCTTCTAGCAAAGCATCATGCCTACCCAATTCTACAGAAATATCCTTACAGGAATATGTGATCTATATCAGGCGTAGTATACGTAGTATTGCGTATTTAGATCCAGCATCGGATGTCACGTGCAAGGCCTGGGGCTGGAAATGTGTCTGCCCCGTAGGAAGCACATAACGGATCTCTGGTAACTAGTCTCTATAATCGGATAAACATGACCTAGTCATAATATCCCGATAACTGCAGCATATAAGAGAAAAAGTTCCGTATCCTACGTGATCATCATCTCCACTATGACTGGAGTGATACTTCCGTCTTGACATCACACCCAATACACTACGATTCTCAATATACCCAGAAGAGGTGTACACAGGAACATGTTAAAGCCCTGGACGACCAAAACCAAAGTACATTGATTGTCACAAGTATTAGCGGTGCAAGTCTCAGGTTAAGACCAAATACACCTACCCTGATTCAAACTTCCATAGACACATAGTCATACTACCAATGGAATTCCGAGGGGTCTATCCAGAGCGAAGCTATTTTTCATACCATCGGTAAAACACAACCTCCTACTACACTTGCATGAGTATCCTATACCAAAATATATGAGAACTATGTTGTTATGCCCTCACAACGCGCACAAGTGTAATACTAGGCTTTTCAGCATTATCGATGTCCAATCTTGATAATACTCTGACTAGGGATATTTAATGATTAAACCTTCGTGGATTGATATTGTCTCATATCTTATCAATCCGGAACTAATCATATGGACCTTCTATCATTTATACATCTTGGTAATCTAATTACAAATGATAAAAGGGCAATATCCTTTGTCACATAGTTAATTTGTACAATAACACCATGATCTGTACAAATAGTGACGATATGGGTCATAACTGTCCAACAATCTCCCACTTGGCTCATAGCCAGTCACTCGAGTTTCCTACACTCGAACTACGTACGGTTCGCTCAAATTTCTGCTGAGGAATTGCTATCTTCTGCAGATTGGCATGATGATGTTGTATGTTTCATTTATGAAATATGGCAGCTAAACGGAAAATCGCTTTCCTGAAAAGGAAACCTTTTGGAGGATGTTTATAACATCCTGACGGTTTTGTCGTACCAAAACTAGCAAACAAGGTTTGCAGGTTATTCGATCCACGGATGGATTGAAGCAAGCATAGCGTTCTTGGAATTATTGTTTTGATGTAATCATAATGGTGTATGATTTAATTCAAAACGAAAATGATTCTTGTGTATATAAGGAGGTTAGTGGGAGCGCACTGACAGTGATGTCTTATAAAATGATGATATGTCATTTCTTGGAAATGATATTCCCATAAATAGAATCGGTGAAAGCTTGGATTTCGAGAAAATTCTCCGTAGAATCTTGGGAGAAACAACCTTTATTCTAGGAATAAAGATATACTGGGATAGATTTAAAGTTGTTGATACTCTCCGAGAACTCGTACATTGAAAAATGTCTGTGACCTGGTGTCTCATACGCTTTGAACATATGGAGTAAACATTGGGCCAATCCAAGTGATAGTCATTGGATTGAAGTAAAGAACATCCTTTAGTATCTTAGAGGAACTAAGGATGCTGTCTTAAACTATGAAGATGGAGAACTTGAAGTGACTGGGATCACAGTTGCAAGTTTCTTAAAAACGACTATAAGTCGTAACAATGGTACTATACAGTTTGAATAACGGAACAGTGAGCTGGAAATCTTCCAAGCAAGATACTGTTACCGAATAACAAAAAAGTGGATTATTGCTGCAGCTGAGGCAGCAATAGAAGCCATTTGGGTCGATAATAAATCTAATTAGATTAGATATAGTTCTGTTAGCAGCTGAGCTAGGCTACAGCGCAGGCTAAAGAATTAATGGTCTCATCAACAATCCAGATATATACTTCGATATTCATCTGATTTATTCAGATCATACATCGTGGCGATGTGATGATCGAATAAATCGCATCAGATGATAATCATGCAAATCCGCTGACGAAAGTCTTTTCTCAGTAATTTGAGCGAACCGTAAATAGTCCGGGTGTAGGACACTCGAGTGACTGGCTATAGGCCAAGTGGGAGATTGTTGGACAGTTATGACCCATAGCGTCACTATTTGTACAGATCATGGTGTTATTGTACAAATTAACTATGTGACAAAGGAAATTGTTCTCTTATCATTTGTGATTTGATCACCAAAATGTATAAATGATAGGAGGTCCTTATGATTAGTTCCTGGATTGAGATGATATGAGACAGTATCAATCCGCGAAGGTATAATCATTAAATATCCCTAGTCAGAGTATTATCGAGATTAGACATCGATAATGCGCAAAAGACTAGTATTACACTTGTGCGCGTTGTGAGGGCATAAAAACATAGTTCTCATATATTTGGGTATAGGATACTCATGCAAGTGTAGTAGGAGGTTGTGTTTTACCGATGGTACGGAAAACAGCTTCGCTCTGGATAGACCCCTCAGAATTCCATTGGTAGTATGACTATGTGTCTATGGATGTCCGAAATCAGGGTAGGTGTATTTGGTCTTAAACTGAGACTTGCACCGGTAATACTTGCGACAATCAATATACTTTAGATTTAGGTCGTCCAGGGCTTTAACAGGTTCTATGTACGCCTCTGCTGGGTATATTGAGACGTAGTGTGTGGGTGTGATGTCAAGACGGAAGTATCACTCCAGTCATAGTGGAGATGATGGTCACGTAGGATACAGAACTGATCTCTTTAAGTACTGCAGTCATCGGGATAAAATGACTAGGTCATGTTTATCCGATATAGAGACTAGTTACCAAAGATCCGATATGTGCTTCGTATGGGGCAGACACAATTCCAGCCCCAGGCCTAGCATGTGACATCCGATACTGGATCGAAATACGCAATACTATGTATACTACGCCTGATATAGATCGCTTATTCCTGTAAGCATGTTTCTGGAGAATTGGGTAGGCATGGCGCTTTGCTAGGAGCCAACCTTGTCTTGTAAATCGGTATAAACGTAGTACTATGTACTTACGTGTTCGGCTAGTCCGACGACTGGATTTACTGCCAACATATCCGGGGATCTCATGGGTCGCTTCCCGAAGATTCACCGATGACGTATGACTCGCACTTTATTAATCTGGGATTAATTAGATGAGAGAGAAAATTAATCTGGGATTAATTACGGAGATATTTTATCTGGGATAATATATTAATTAATTAAAGAGAGAGAATGATTAATTTGGAATTAATCGATAAAAATAATGTATTCGATATATTAAACGAAATTGGATTTCGACTTAAAATCAGATTTTAATTCAGGCGAACGAGTTAATTTAGAATTAATTCGTAAGCGACGTGAATAGTAATTTTACTAGGCATAATTATTTAATTAAATTTGATTTAATTACGTTGCAACGGAAAATTCGTTAATTCGGAATTAGCGAATCTGAGCCCGGGAGTGTTTGCGAAACCATTCGCATTTAGAATCGAAGTGGGATCCGCAAGTCACATCTAGCATCACATCATTCATCAATCAAGTGATAGATGTCTTTCACTTTGAGTGATTGACACCAATCACTATTCATGATTGATGTAAGGGTTGAAAAGCTTTTGAAAGCTTGAAAGACATTTATCAATATTTTTATTTGAATTTTGAATTTTTGGTTTTGTGTATTAGATATATAAAACACAAAATTCTTCTCTCTCTCTCCCTTATGCATTCGGCCATGAGGCCTTATTCTCCTTCTCTCCCTTTTGGTTTTTGAAACCATTTTCTTCTTGTTTTCTTGGCTTGGCCGAAAACTATAACAAGTAATAGGATGATTTGTGGCAAATCATCAAGGTGCTAGCACACAAAGAGACATACTAAGGTGATATGGAAACCCACTTGTGAGATTGGAATCACCATCAACAAAAGCTTGGAGCTTGGAGCATCAATGGAGCACACTTGGAGGACCAAAGCCGAAAATTTGGAACTGCAAAACAGCCCACTACCGAGCACTCTAGGAGGAGGCAGAAAAGTTTTTGTTGGCCACTGCATCGCTCAACCGCTCGATGTAAGTATTCCGCAACTTCCTCGTGTATTCGCACTTATGTTTTATGCCTGATAATTGATCCTTGGGACAATAGATTTCCCAACAATAGTCTCATCCTTGATGGACTGTTCATGTTCTGTTAAAGATTCTGTGCCAGGAATAGTATGATCGGTGCTTACACACACATGTATAATGCAAGCGCACGTATCGTTCAAGTAGTATAAAAAGTATCGATCCCACGAGGACTTAATACCTAATTTATTAATTTTATTAGGTCAAATGATTACTAGTATCTAACAGGTTGTTTGATTGATTTGAAATGGTGATGATTCTAAATTTAAAAATAAGTAAATAAAATTGCACGAAAGTAGGTTTAAGAAAATTCAATATTAGGAAACTATCTAGGGTTGTGAATCTTCCAATATCATTTTAAAGATGAAGTGGTTATTTCATTTTTGTGTAATATATCGATTTACTAACCTGGAACACTAAATTATGCGAAAGCCTCTGTTGATGGTCAGACGAAAATAGCCAGTATAACCCAATTGAACCATATGTCTATGTAAACCAAATTACATGGATTCATTAATTTTAAGTTCCAATTATGGCTACCCCCGCCCGACAGGTATATGTCTATCCTGTAAGGAAATCTATTAAAGGGTTATCAATCCTCAAGGAAGATCGTGGGCTATTAAGTCTAAGGCTAAAACCTAAAATTCATTTGTCAAGTTTATTTTAGATTTACCAGATCAATCTTATTAGTGGCCAATTAACAAGACGCATTAAGCTTAAGACTTAATAAGTAAACCTTTAAATTACCCAAACTATAAAATAACCCCTTATAAACCGGTGATATTGGATTTCATCACAGCCCAGATAACTGGCTTAGTTACACACATATTTACAGGTAGTAAAAACTTAAATAAAATAAAAGACATAAAGTAAAATGTTGAAAAGTGAATTGCTGAAAAGTAAATGACGGAAAGTAAATGCTGAAATTAAATACTGAAAATTAAATGCTAAAAAGTAAATGCTCAAAGTAAATTACTGAAAAGTAAATGCTGAAAGTAATTGCTGAAAGTAAATTGCTGAAAAGTAAATGCTGAAAGTAAATTGCTGAAAAGTAAATAAAGTAAAAGTACAATAAAAGAAAATACTGAGGTAAAAGAATCCACTTTTATTACTTCTATTTTAGATATCTCCCTTAATATAATATATTAACTTTGCATGATAATTACCAACCAGCCATATAGGCGGTATCCAGATTAAGTCAAATTAATAATTAATTACCAACCAACCAATCAGGCGGTATCAAGTTTAGTCAGGTTAAAACCAATTTAAATAATTACCAACCGACCAATATGGGGGTATCCTCGTTAAGTCGGGTTTTAACTAGTTTATATATTATAATTAAGGGAGATTAATCTAAATATTAGTAATGAAAGTTTTACCTTTTACCCCAGCAAAAGGGAGTTACCTCATCATTACTGAAAAGTAAAAACTTCAAATAAAAGAAAGAAAAGTAATGTGCGTAAAAGTAAATTGCGGAAAGTAAAAACTGAAAAGTAAAGAAAAGAAAGTGCGAAAGCGGAAATTAATTACTAAAAGCTGTAAATAAACAAATAAGATACAATCTTCTTAGTATTATTAAGGAATTCCTTTGAAGAAAGTATGAATTTACAAATGAAATGGCTTGGTATTTATAGGTAAAATTTTGCCTCCATCAAATCATCCACCAAATCCATTATTAATTGCTCCACTAATTGCTCCACCAAATCCATTATTAATTGCTCCACTAATTGCTTATCATGTTTGGTGGTTATTTGATAATTTTTATTATTTATTTATTAATTTATTTTTTGCTTTGAAAATGATTGAAAGTGACTTTAATAATTACACACAACACACTTCTGGATGGTTCATCAATTTAAGGCATGAAATATTCAGAATTCGAAATTATTTTGTTGTTCAAAGTTGTAGATCTTTGAGTTTTCTTTAATATGAAACTTGAATCCGCTCAATCCGATATCAGAGTAAAACGTTATGCCCAAATTACTACATATGCACAAAACTGGAATTTCCAAAACTGCACTTCGTTAAAACGCCTTCAAGTTTCCAATCTCCAAAATTAATATGTCAAGTCCAACTTTTGCCCTTATTTGACCCACATTTCGTCCTAAATGATTTCATTGTGTCATAATATTATTTTATCTGCAAAATAAACTAAAACACATCAAAACGTTCATCAAACCCGAGAAACAAAACAAAATATTAAGTAAAATGGGCGGTAAATATTGATATATTTTCCGCTCATCACACCCCAAACCTAACATTTTGCTAATCCTCGAGCAAAAAAAAAAATAGAAGAAATAATTAAAATTAAACTAAGCCACTTTCGTATGGATCACGGTTGTATTTAGCATATGCAACTAGCCTTTAAACCAATAGGTGTCCCTAGTGGACGAGTTATAGTCTCGTGAGGGCTTACAGTAACGATACCCACAAACTTTCTACAAAATTAAAAAGATAATAAAACTAATGCCACACAAAGTAAAAAGACAAGAGAAAAGAGAATAAAGAAGTTAGTGACTAATCAGGTGAAACTTCTACTCCAAGTTACAAGTTGTTTTCTTTCTTTCTAAATTACTGAATAAGTAAATTCTCCGATTATATTTACCATTCTCCATATGCACAGCCGACAAAATATTAATCAACTCATTTTTACCCACAACAGTCACAAGTGCAGTTGATAAGAGAGTAATATTTTTGTCCTAAAGTTTTTTCAGAATTCACACCTTTTTGCAGCAATGGAATAATTTTTCTGATTTTTCTGTTTTTTTCTTTGATTTTTGATTTTTTTTATTTATATACAATATCTTCCAACTATGTAGCGAGTGTTGGGTCGATGGCTCCCAAACCAGTTGGATTTAGAGAACCAGGTGTTAAGACACCCATACGGACTTAATTACTCAGACTTCAGATATATATATTTTTACAACATCCTTGATCCATGTAGCGAGCTTTGGGCCAGTGACTCCCAAACCAGTTGGTTTTAGGGTACTAAGTGTTAAAACACCCATACGGACTTAATAACTCGGATCTCAGACGCTTTTTTTTGTTTTTGTTTTTTATTTTATTTTTACTCCATCACTTTTTGAGAAGCTTCATCCAATTAAACTAGAGCAATGAATATTACAAACTTTTCAATTATAGCTCATGTCTGTATGTTACCATGCATGTTGATAATACCTGCTAACTGAGCATATGAAGATCCATTTTAGTCAGTATTATGGAGAATTCACAAATTAAAATAATTGAAAAGGAAATAAATAAAAATTAACTTGTTCCGAAATAGGTTTTAGACACGTCTCATGAGTGGAAACTCCTTACTCAGCTATCTCTTATCAATTTCACCGTTTTAGTAAAAAAAAAATGCAAATTATTTTTTGTAATTTTTGAAAATTTTTCAATTTTTTTTTTGTATTTTTTGAAAACTTTTGGACTAAAAATAAAAACAACACATAACTAAAAACAAGATACTAATCAACTAATTTCCTCCCCCAAACCTAAATGAGACACTGTCCCCAATGTCTTAAACAGTAGAAGAAGAGTTTAGAAGATAGTACATGGTTAACTGAAATTCTACATGAAAAGTTAAAGGTTAAGATCCAGAATAATCTGATGCCTCTTACCACGATCGTCCTCGGACCAATTTATCTTTGAAAGGATAGGGTCAATTTGTGGTTCATAGGCTAAGATTTGGTCAATTAGAACCGGAGCAGTTCTGGCAGTGAAGAGGAGTTCTTTTAAAGGTTTTGACACAAACCCATTCTCCGGGCATCATCAAGAAACACACAAAGAAAAGCGTAAAATCCTTCAACGTTGTACAGTCCAAGCGGTTTCTGGTGTATGTTCAAGTTTGCCCAAGATAATACTGTAAAAAATTTCCTCCAATGTACCCAAGCCACCTGGCAAAGCAATAAAATCATTAGCACGATTAATCATTTCTACTAGTCATTCAGACATACCTGGCACAATTAGCTCTTCTTCGTTTGATGGTCCAATAAGATTTGCCTCCGCCAAGAGTTTTGGGATGATTCCCAAAATGTGACTGCCTCCCTCCTGTACAGCTTTTGAAATGATCCCCATAAGTCCAAGATTGCCTCCACCATATACTAAGTGCATATTCCTTACAGCTAAAACTCGACCCAATTCATGTGCTGCTTCTACCTATTTTGGCTTAACACCAACACTACTACCGCAAAACACACAGATGTTTTCAACTCGTCTTCTTGAAGTGGCTTCCATGTTTTACTCTAGATGTCTTCAAAAGTGCAATGATGAGTTGAATTTATAACACATGAAAAGGGTGAGTAAAATAATAGCACTAGTACCTGCCAAGTGACAATTATTAGTTAACAGTAAAATAAATCGTGATAGTCAAAAAGGTTTGGATCCTGTCGGAGAAAGTAAAAGAAAACAACAAAACAAATCACAATTATTAGGAAAAGACAAAGAGATATAATATGTAGAAGAAAAGTAGCGGCTTGATTGACGTCTATGCGTCAGGGACAAGCTTCCCATCCAATTTTGCTTAACTCTACATTTCTTTGCATAGGTGATTCTTCCAAAACCAGGCAGATGTGAAATAAAAAATTCAGAAGACTCACCTGCCAATTGGACCTATGCTTCAATTACCCAACGAATATCATTAGGAACACCATGGATCGTTATTAATCTCATCCGTTCTAAGCGAGCTTTGTAGACTTTCATCAGAGAGTTTTGAGCAAGAGAAGGAAATTGCTTGTGAATTTTGCGAGAACTTCTTTCATCCTGAAATGTCTTAATCTACAAAAACACACACAAAATTAAATCACACCAAATCACAATATATAGACAAATTGCATAGGTTGCCTCCCTACTAGCGCTAAGTTTAAAGTCGTCAGCTAGACGTGACTTATCGATCGTTAGGCTGGATCTGAAAGTGTGACACTTTCTTTTTGTCGCTCAAACGATTCTCCCCAGTAGTGCTTAACACGCTTGTTTTTAACCTTGAAAGTTTTGTTGGAGTCAGGATCATGTATCTCAATGGCTCTATCTGGTAAAACTTTGGTGATCACAAATGGACTTGACCACCGTGATTTTGGCTTCCATGGGAATAATTTCACCCTTGATTTGTTTAACATTACCTTCTGCCCTGGTTCCAGTTGCATGCGCACTAACTTCTCATCATGTCTCTTTTTGGCATTTTCTTTGTACAATTTGGCCTCATCAAAAGGCTGATTGTGAAATTCCTCCAATTCGTTGAGCTGGTGGAACTTTTTCTCATCTGTTGCTTGTAGTACAAGAATTGGCTTTTTCAGTGCAAAAGACGCTTTATCTTCAGGCTCCACAGGCAATTGACGTGTTTTAAGTTTGTCAGTAGAACTTTGCATTGCATTGGAGTTCTGAATGGTACTGTGTATCACATCAAGTCTAAAACATTTCTCCTTCTTTTCATCATCTGGGAAATTCATGGCCTTGAAAACATTGAATGTTACCTCTTGGTCTTGTACCCTCATGGTTAATTCTCCTTTTATACATCAATAATGGTTCAACCTGTAGCCAAGAATGGTCTCCCGAGAATGATTGGCACGTCTGCATCTTCCTTCATATCAAGGACAATAAAATCTGCTGGGAAAATGAATTTGTCAACCTTGACCAGCACATCCTCAACTACGCCTCTTGAAAATACGAGCGTTCTATCATCAAATTGTAGAGAGACTGAAGTTGGCATTGTTTCTCCAATCTGCAATTTCCTGAAAATAGAAAAAGGGATCAAGTTAACACTTGCACCTAAATCACATAAAGCCTTACCAAAGTTATGTTCTCCTATGATGCATGGAATGGTGAAACTGTCAGGATCTTTTAACTTCGGGGGATGTTTCCTCTGAATGATGGCGCTGCATTCTTCTGTCAATGTTACTGTCTCGTAATCTCCCAATCTATGTTTTCGTGAAAGAATGTCTTTCATGAATTTTACATAACTGGGCATCTGTTCTAAGGCTTCTGCAAATGGAATGTTGATGTGCAGTTTTTTGAACACCTCCAGGAAACGAGCAAACTTCTTGTCCAGTTTATTTTTCTGAAGACGCTGAGGAAAATATGGAGGTGGAGTGATCTGTTCTTTTTCCTTTGCTTCTTTTTCCTCCATCTGTTGCTTTGTTTCTTTTGGAACTTCCTCAGCAGTTGTTTTGGTTCCAACATCTTTGTTGATTTCAGTACCGCTTTTTAACATGATGGCACGACATTGCTCCTTCCCTCGATTCCTTGGATTGGGTTCTGTGTTGCTGGAAAGATTACCTGGCGGTCTGTAACTTTGAGCATTGGCCAGTTGTCCGATTTGATTCTCCAGTGCTTTGATGGAAGCAGATTGGCTCTGAAAGATAACATCATATGCTACTTGTTGCTTTTTGAACATCTCTGCAATCCATTATTTCATTTCTGGTTCTTTTTCATGTTCCTGGCCTTTGTTCTGTTATTGAAATCCTGGTGGTGGATAGTTCTGCTGTTGAAATCCAGGTGGTGTATTGTTCTTTTGTCCTGAATTGTTGCTCCATGAAAAATTGGGATGATTCATCCACCCTGGGTTGTAGGTGTTGGAATATGGATTGTTCTCCTGTATGTTGAAATTGTTGACATAATTCACCGTCTCTTCAAGTTGGTTTGGTTCTGGTGCTCCTCCATATGGTGAACTTGTGGTTCCAGTGCTGAGAGTCTCCATGAATTTGCATATCTGATCCAGCTTGGCGTTGACTGCTGTATTGGCTCCACTTTCATAAATTCCTGCAATTCTTTGGATCATGTTCCTTTCTGTTGGCCACAAGGAATTGTTGTTGGCCATTTCTTCGATTAGGTCCCAGGCTTAATCTTCTCCTTTTGCCATTAAAGCTCCTCCAGCAGTAGCATCGATTATGGTTCTCATCAGTCCAGAAAGTCCATTATATAAGGTTTGGACTTGAAGCCATTTTGGAATCTCATGGTGAGGACATTTCCGGAGTAAATCTTTGTACCTTTCCCAAGCTTCGTAGAGAGTTTTTGAGTCTTGTTACACAAAGGATGTGATGTCATTCCTCAGCTTTCCAGTTCTGGCTAGTGGAAAGTACTTTGCAAGAAATTTGGTGGCTAAAGTGTTCCAAGTTGTGAAGGAACCTGCTAGTAGTGAATGTAGCCAAGCTTTAGCTCTGTCTTCCAAGGAGTATGGGAAAATACACAGTCTCATTGCTTCTTCAGCTTCTCAGTTGTAATTGAAAGTGCCGCAAACTTCCAGGAAGTTGCTGATGTGGGCATTAGGATCTTCAGTTGCATTCCCCCCAAACTGAACTGACTGCGGAATCATTTGAATGCATGTTTTGATGTCACCTGCATTTGCTGGTAAGGGAGGAAGTACAATACATGAAATGAGTCTGTCAACCACCGGAATGGTTCTGTCTCGAATGGGAATTGGTGGTGCAACCTCCAAAGGTTCAGGTTCCATGTTGACTAAAGCTTCTTGGCCTTCTCGCCTTTCCCTTCTCAACTATCTGATGGTTCTTTCAGTTTCTGGTTCAAGGGGTCGGAGTTCAAAGCTTCTGGTTCGTCTCATGAAGGATTTGAGAACCTGAAACACAAGAAAACAAAAACAATAAGTAAAAAGAAATTAGATACAAGTAAAGGTTTCTAATCTCTAAACTAATAGTGAAAGATAAATAAGTCCCCGGCAACGGCGCCAAAAACATAACCGGCGTAAACACACGCGTATAACGCAAGCGCACGTATCGTTCAAGTAATATAAAAAGTATCGATCCCACGAGGACTTAATACCTAATTTATTAATTTTATTAGGTCAAATGATTACTAGTATCTAACAGGTTGTTTGATTGATTTGAAATGGTGATGATTCTAAATTTAAAAATAAGTAAATAAAATTGCACGAAATTAGGTTTAAGAAAATTCAATATTAGGAAACTATCTAGGGTTGTGAATCTTCTAAAATCATTTTTAAGATGAAGTGGTTATTTCATTTTTGTGTAATATATCGATTTACTAAACTGGAACACTAAATTATGCAAAAGCCTCTGTCGATGGTCAGACGAAAATAGCCAGTATAACCCAATTGAACCATATGTCTATGTCAACCAAATTACCTGGATTCATTAAGTTTAAGTTCCAATTATGGCTACCCCCGCCCGACAGGTATATGTCTATCATGTAAGGAAATCTATTAAAAGGTTATCAATCCTCAAGGAAGATCATGAGCTATTAAGTCTAAGGCTGAAACCTAAAATTCATTTGTCAAGTTTATTTTAGATTTACCAGATCAATCTTATTAGTGGCCAATTAACAAGACACATTAAGCTTAAGACTTACTAAGTAAACCTTTAAATTACCCAAACTATAAAATAACCCCTTATAAATCGGTGATATTGGATTTCATCACAGCCCCAGATAACTAACTTAGTTACGACACATATTTATGGTAGTAAAAACTTAAATAAAATAAAAGACATAAAGTAAATGCTGAAAAGTAAATTGCTGAAAAGTAAATGACGGAAAGTAAATGCTGAAATTAAATACTGAAAATTAAATGCTGAAAGCTAAATGCTGAAAAGTAAATTACTGAAAAGTAAATGCTGAAATTAAATTGCTGAAAAGTAAATTGCTGAAAAGTAAATGCTGAAAGTAATTACTGAAAAGTAAATAAAGTAAAATTACAATAAAAGAAAATGCTGAGGTAAAAGGATCCACTTTTATTACTTCTATTTTAGATATCTCCCTTAATATATTATATTAACTTTGCATGATAATTACCAACCAGCCATATAGGCGGTATCGAGATTAAGTCAAATTAATATTAATTACCAACCGACCAATCAGGCGGTATCCAGTTTAGTCAGGTTAAAACCAATTTAAATAATTACCAACCGACCAATATGGCGGTATCCTCGTTAAGTCAGGTTTTAACTATTTTATATATTATAATTAAGGGAGATTAATCTAAATATTTGTAATAAAATTTTTACCTTTTACCCCAGCAAATGGGAGTTACCTCTTCATTACTGAAAAGTAAAAACTTAAAATTAAAGAAAGAAAAGTAATGTGCGTAAAAGTAAATTGCGGAAAGTAAAAATTGAAAAGTAAAGAAAAGAAAGTGCGAAAGGTGAAATTAATTACTAAAAGCTGTAAATAAATAAACAAGATACAATCTTCTTAGTATTCTTAAGGAATTCCTTTGAAGAAAGTATGAATTTACAAATGAAATGGCTTGGTATTTATAGGCAAAATTTTGCCTCCATCAAATCATCCACCAAATCCATTATTAATTGCTCCACTAATTGCTCCACCAAATCCATTAATAATTGCTCCACTAATTTCTTATCATGTTTGGTGGTGATTTGATAATTTTTATTATTTATTTATTAATTTATTTTTTGCTTTGAAAATGATTGAAAGTGGCTTTAATAATTACACACAACACACTTCTGGATGGTTCATCAATTTCGGGCATGAAATCTATAGAATTCGAAATTATTTTGTCTTTAAATTGTAGATCTTTGAGTCTTCTTTAATCTGGAACTTGAATCAGCTCAATCTGATATCAGAGTAAAACGTTATGCCCAAAATACGACATATGCACAAAACTGGAATTTCCAAAACTGCACTTCGTTAAAACGCCCTTTCAAGTTTCCAATCTCCAAAATTAATATGTCAATTCCAACTTTTGCCCTTATTTGACCCACATTTCGTCCTAAATGATTTCATTGTGTCCCAATATTATTTTATCTGCAAAATAAACTAAAACACATTAAAACGTTCATCAAACCTGAGAAACTAAACAAAATATTAAGTAAAAGGGACGGTAAATATTGATATATTTTCCGCTCATCACAGTATCACTCTGATTTTCATCGAGTTCTACTTTCCTCCCACTTATCACTGCATTTAGGAATTCCTTCTCAAGGAAAACCGCATGTAGAGCAACAAAACTTTGTTCTCTTGTGGGTGTTAGAAGTAATATCATTTGGTTTCCCTAGGATATACTACAAAAAGGCATTTATCCAATTTGGGTTCTAGTTTGGTACCTTCCAAACATTTGACGTATGCCCAGCAACCCCAAATCTTCAGGAATGAGAAACCTGGTTTCTTTCTTGTCCATATTTCATACGGAGTCTGTTGAACAGACTTTGACGGAATCTTATTCAAAATAAGTATTGCACTGTTCAATGCATATCCCCATAAGGAAATAAGTAGCTCTGTGCGACTCATCATAGACCTTACCTTGTCTAACAAAGTTCGGTTTCTCCGTTCGGACACACCGTTTAATTGCGGTATTCCAGGAGGGGTCCACTGTGAAAGAATACCATATTCTTTCAAGTAATCAAGAAACTCATTGCTCAAGTATTCGCCACCACGGTCCCATCGTAATGTCTAAATACTTTTGCCGGTCTGTTTTTCTACTTCGTGTCGAAACTTTTTGAATTTCTCAAAAGTTTCCGACTTGTGTCTCATAATATACATATAACCAAAACGCGATGCATCATCCGTAAAGGTTACAAAGTATTCATATTCACCTCTAGCCTGGCTAGACATGGGCCCACAAACGTCACTATCAATAAGGGCTAACAGTTCAGTGGCATGTGCACCTTTACCGCTAAAAGGTGATTTAGGCATCTTGCCTAATAAACAAGATTCGCAGACGTCATATGAATTTGGATCAAATCCGTCCAAGTACCCACTCTTCGAAAGTGTGGATATACGTGTCTTGTTTATGTGTCCTAGATGACAATGCCACATATAAGTTTCATCTTTGTTACTTACTTTAAGCCTTTTGTTTGTTACATTATATGTTTGAGATTGATAGATACATAAATAATATTCCTAGTGAAACTAGGTACAAAATAACAGTTTATAAGTTCAAGTACATGCCCCGAGGGCAGTTCCAAAACATAAGTGCCCACGGCCAAAACGGCAACTCGAGTCCCATTTCCAACACAGAGGTTAATCTCTCATGAGGCCAGTCTCCTGCTAATCCGGAGATCCTGCACATCAGTACTATGTGAGTACCACAACCAGAATCAAAAATCCAATTTTTAAAACTAGAAGTAGACATGTTTATTTCTATAACAAACATACCTGAAGCCGGTGTCTTGCCATCTTTGATTTCCTTCATGTGTGCCTTGTACTTGCTGCAGTCACACTTCCAGTGACCCCGCTTCCCGCACTGTAAGCATACATTTTGGGATTTGTCCTTGGGTTTCACAGAACCCTTTGACGATTTGGCCTTGCCCTTCTTCTTATCTTATTCTTCTTAACACCTCCAGTCGCCTTGGGCCAAGCCCTTGGAGTATGAGATATTGAAGCATAGTGCGCCTCAAGCTTCTTGCCTTTAAGGAGCTCATTTTCTGCCTCACGTAGAGTGGACATTAACTCTCCAAGAGTTTGGTCTTGGTTCAACATGTTGTAGTTCATGATGAACCCACTTCAAGTCTCGGGGAGAGACTGTAGGATCAAATCCACTAAAGTCTCAGCCTCGAAGACTATGCCTATCTGTCCGAGCTGCTCAATGTCAGCAATCATCTGTGAGACATGATGCTCAATAGACGTACCCTTTGACATTCAAGCGCGGAAGAGCTTCTTCTGCAACTCGTATCTTTGCGATCTAAGGTTAGATCGGTGGAGATCGTGCAACTTTGCCATCATCTCATAGGGATCCAACCCCTTGTTTTGACGACGGAATTACGGAGTCATAACGGCAAACATTACCGATTGAGCAGTCACATTATCATCGCTATGAGTCTTCCAAAGCTCTAGCTCAAGCAACTGATCAGGTCGGGGCTTAGGCCCAATAGGTCGCTCTAAAGTGTAGAGTAACTTCTCGGATCCCGGAACAATTCTGAGATTCATATCCTTGTCCTGAAAGTTTGTGCTATTAAAGTGTTGGACAATTATGACCCATAGCGTCACTATTTGTAAAAGAAATTGTGTTTTTGTACAAATTAATTATGTAGCAAAGGAAATTGCCTTTTATCATTTCGTAATTAGATTACTTAAATGTGTGAATGATGAAAGTCTTTATGATTAGTTCCGGATTGAGATGATATGAGACAGTAACAATCCACGACGGTTTAATCATTAAATATCCCTAGTCGTAGTATTATCGAGACAAGACATCGATAATGCAGAATAGACTAGTATCACACTTGTGCGTGTTATGGAAGCGTAACATCATAGTTCTCATATATTTAAGTATTGGATACTTATACAAGTGTGGTAGGAGGTTTTGTTTTACCGATGGTACGGAAAACAACTTCGCTCTGGATAGACCCCACAGAATCCCATTGGTAGTATGACTATGTGTCTATGGGAGTCCGCATCAGGGTAGGTGTATTTGGTCTTAACCTGAGAATTGCATCGCTAGTACTTGCGACAATCAATACGCTTTGGTTTTGGTCGTCCAGGACTTTAACAGGTTCTGTGTACGCCTCTTCTGGGTTTATTGAGAATCGTAGTGTATTGGGTGTGATGTCAAGACGAAAGTATCACTTCAGTCATATGGAGATGATGGTCACGCAGGGATAAAAAAATGGTTCTCTAAAGGGTTGCAACCATCGGGATAATATGAATAGGTCATGATTATCCGATAATAAAGAGACTAGTTGCTAGTGATCCGATATATGCTTTGTACGGGGCAGACACTATTCTAGCCCCAGGCCTTGCATGTGACATCAGATACTGGATCGCAATACACAATACTACGTATACTACGCCTGACATAGATTATATATTCCATTAAGAATATTTCTGGAGAATAGGGTAGGCATGGCGTTTTGCTAGAAGCCAATCTTGTCTCGTAAATCAGTAAGAACGTAGTACTAGGTACGTACGTGTTCGGATAGTCCGACAACCGGATTTACTGCCAACATATCCAGGGATCTCTTGGGTCGCTTCCCGAAGATTCACCGATGACGTATGATTCGAACTTTATTAATCTGGGATTAATAGCGGAGAGACTTTATCTGGGATAAAGTACTATTTGAAGAGAGAGAAACGATTAATTTGGAATTAATCGATAAAATAATATATTCGATATATTATACGAAATTGGATTTCGACGCGGAATTAAAATTAGATTTTAATTCGGGCTAACGAATTGATTTAGAATTAATTCGCAAGCGATGTGAATAGTAATTTTACTAGGCATGATTATTTAATTAAATTTGATTTAATTACGATGCAACGGGAAATTCGTTAATTCGGAATTAACGAAACCGAGCCCGGAATGTGTTTGCGAGGCCACTTCGATTTCGAATCAAGTGCGGCCCACAAGTCACATCGCGAGTCACATCACTTGTCACTTTAGTGATAGATGTCAAGTCACTTTTTTGGTGAGTGACATGTAGTCACTATTCATGATAGAAGTTGGTGTGGGCATTTAATGCCATTTTGGAGCAAAAATTGGCTTTGACTTTTTGGAAAGGTTATACCAATTTTTGGTAATTGTTTTTCATTATGTTTTTAGAAAACAAAATTGCAAACAAAAGAAAACACTCTCTCTCTCAAATCCTTGCCATTGACGTGACTCTCCAAAGAGGAAAGGAAGCTTGATTTTCTTTCATCTTTTGCTAGCACAAACAAGGAATCGATACAAGGTGTTAGGGAAACCAATCTAAGAGCTTGGGATCCATTTAAAGCTTGGAGCTTGTTCAACATCATCAACAAAATCCACCTTGGCCGAGAGCTTCACACAAGGAGGAAAAGTTTTGTAGATCATCACATCCAAAGTCGTTCAATGTAAGTGTGTTTCCGTCACTTTTCTTTGCGTATTCATTTTATTTCTATGCTTAATATGATCTTGGGATTAACCTAGAAACCCAACAATGGTATCCGAGCCATTTTGAGCATGAAATAAACTTAGGGTAAAATTTGGGTAAATTATTTTTGAGCATGTTTTGACTAAATTACTTGTTTGAGCATGCTTGTGAATGAATGACTTGGAGTTGTTTGTGATCAATTTTATGAAAAATAGATTGGATCATTTTTTGCCCAAAAATGAGGCTTGGCCGAACGCTTGTTACCCTATAAAGTCATGGTATTTTTTGTTCCTTTGATCATTGGATGACTTGAAACAATTGGGAAATGTTGATTTGTAATTCAATCGGATTGAAAATTAAATCGGACATAAGAAACCCACCAATGCCGTGAGCTTTGAGCATGTAATGAGATGATTTTTTGAATCAAATATGTTTGACATGTGTTGATGATGAAAAGCATGATTAATGATTAGATTAGTATTTTGGAAATGTTAATTTAATATATTAATCATGGCTAAACACTTTGGTTTATTAAATTATGAATTTTGGAAAATTTGGAATTTAATAAATTGGGCTTGATTTTGAATTGGGCTTGTAATTGTTGTATTTGGGCCTTATGGACTTGGTTGGGCCAAGTAGGTTTGGGCCAAATAGATTGGATCCATATTGGGCCTAAACCATTCCATTAAGTCCAAATATAACAAATGGGCTTTAAATGTTTAATTGGGCCTAATAGGCCTAAATTGGTTTCTTGGTAAATAAGGGTGATTCCTTACTTGGGTCTTGGTATTTGGGTTTGACCCATATTGACCAAAGCCCATGCCTTATGAAATCAATTGAAAACCCATTGGACTTTTAATTAAACAACATTGGATGTTAATTGGGCTTTGAGACCCATTTAGATTATATTTGGAATCTAAGTCGTTAAAGCGCATTAAAAGTGTAGATATTTAATTTGGAATTAAATAAATGAATTAATATTGAATACGAATTAAATTAGATTTAACGATGACCGGCGTAAACTCACACGTATAATGCAAGCGCACGTATCGTTCAAGTAGTATAAAAAGTATCGATCCCACGAGGACTTAATACCTAAGCTATTAATTTTATGAGGTCAAATGATTACTAGTATCTGACAGCTGTTTGATTGATTTGAAATGGTGACGATTCTAAATTTAAAAACAAGTAAATAAAATTGTGTGAAAGTAGGTTTTAAGAAAATTCAATATTAAAAACTATATAGGGTTGTGATTTCTTCCAATATCATTTTAAAGATGAAGTGGTTATTTCATGTTTGTGTAATAAATTGGTTTACTAACCTGGAACACTAAATTATGCGAAAGCCTCTGTCGATGGTCAGACGCAAATACTCAGTTTAACCCAATTGAACCATATGTCTATGTCAACAAAATTATCTGGATTAATTAAGTTTAAGTTCCAATTATGGTTATCCCCGCCCGACAGGTATATGTCTATCCTGTAAGGAAATCTATTAAAGGGTTATCTATCCTCAAGGAAGATCGTGGGCTATTAAGTCTAAGACTGAAACCTAAAATCCCTATGTCTAGTTCATTTTAGATTTACCAGATCAATCTTATTAGTGACCAATTAACAAGACGCATTAGGCTTAAGACTTAATAAGTAAACCTTTAAATTACCCAAACTATAAAATAACCCCTTATAAACCAGTGATATTAAAAGTCATCACAACCCCAGATAACTAATTTAGTTACAACACATAACTAGGGCTAGTAAAAACTTGAAAGTAAAAGACATAAAGTAAAAATGCTGAAAAGTAATTGCGGTAAAGTAAAAGCTGAAAAATAATTTGCAATAAAATAAAATGCTAAGGTAAAAGGATCAACTTTTACTACTACTAATTTAGATATCTCCCTTAATATAATATATTAACTTGTGATTATTTTACCAACCAGCCATATAGGCGGTAACCTGATTAAGTCAAATTAAGTCTAACCAGCCATAAAGGTGGAATCAAAATAAACCTGCCACATAGGCGGTAAGAAAATTTATTTACCAACCGACCAATCTGGCAGTATCCTTGATTAGTCAGGTTTAAACCAAATTAAAATGAATTACCAACCGACCAATTTGGCGGTATCCTTATTAAGTCAAAATTTTAAATAGTGAATATATTATATTTAAAGGAGATTAATCTAAATAGCAATAGTAAAGGAATTACCTTTCACCCTAGCAGGGGGAAGTTACCTCCTCATGGTGAATAGTAAAAACTGTAAAAAGTAAAGAAAGTAAATTACTATTATTACAGAAAGTAATTAAAATTAATTACAAAACTAAAATTTAAAAGAAACTAGATAGAAAACTCTCTATTTACATGAGATAATTTAGAGAGAATGGTACATCTGAAAATGAAATTTCTAGCTCTATTTATAGGCGTCAGTAAGGGTCACGCGTCGCGACGCCCAGCTCGCGTCGCGACGCCTGTTTGGTCGACATGGTAGCTTCTGGTTCGTCGGCTTCAGATTCTGGATAAGGTGATAAGGCGACACGTGGCAAGGTTGTTGGAGCTTAATTATTGTGACACGTGGCAGCTCGTGATTGGCTGATTCGGATTCTTATCCGCCACGTGTCAGATACGGATAAGTGAGTCAATGATTGACGCTGACGTGGCACTGATGTGGCGACACGTGGCAAAGTGACTATCGGTACCATAGAATTACGACACGTGGCACGCTGGGATTGGTTGCTGATGACGTGGCGATGATGTGGCAGTTTGACTCGGTCAACTGGTGATGTGGATGATGACATGGCTGATAGGTGGAGTGACACGTGGCGACATGTGGCGATGGCGACTGTCGGCACCGTAGGATGATGGCGACATGTGGCGATGGCGACACGTGGCACGGCGCACGTTAGCAAAGTCAAATTTTCTCAGATTCTGACTTATGGACCCGACGCACGTTAGCACTGTTCGGCGTACATTAGGCATCGCGACTCCAAAGGCTTGCGCGTCGCGACGCGACAAATTACCAAAATGCCATTTTTCCAATTTTCACTGTTTTTATCCAAATCACCTCCAGAATGTCCTAAAACTTTATTTATCTACAAAATAACACAAAACAGATCAAAATATTCACAAGACTCAAGAAACTATACAAAATATTAGGTTAAATGAGTGGGAAATAATGATATAATTACCACTCATCAAACGAGTAGTTCGATATAATTCAAGAATTCGTACTTTGAGTACTTATTCTCAAACGAGTTGGACTCGCTCAAAATCAAATCATTGTTTGAACATTGGATGATCACTAATTTTCAAAGATTAATTAATTTGATTAGATTGATTGAATAACATGCTATGAATGAATGCATGGATGTGATGAATGAATAGCATATATCAGATGGATATTAGAAGGGAAAGGGCAATTTTAGAAATTGTTGTAAATTTAGAATTTATAAATTGGACCTGTGTGTCCAGCCTTCTCTCTTTATTGATTCTTTGTATTCTCTTCTCACCTAATTCCCCTCAATGTTAATGAGGTTTCTATTATTGTATTATGTAATTGGGTAGAAGTAGAATAGTGCTATCCGGGCAAAGGAAATGAAGTGATTTGTTCTAGGAACAAGTTGTTAAATATACATCCGCATATCATTATTAATTTACTTTCCGCGCCTTATTATGCTTTTAGAATGCATGCTTAAGGGTGTATGATGAGACCTAACAAGATAATAAATTGGTTGCCAATTTACGCGAAAAACCCTCAATACATATTAAGCGTTATCCTTCCATTGAGTGATTCTTACTCAAGATCCAAAATTGGCACTGGTTAGTTGGCCAAAGTCAAAACCTTTGTCAATTGCGGATGTATTTGAATCATGAAAGCTTTGTTCCATATCGGTGTCTTGTCCAAATTGTGATTTGTTGGCCAAAGTCAAGATCACTTCTTGTCCATCGACATTGATTACGAAGCTTTCCAAGGTCAATGGGTCCCGCTTAACTGGAATAATTAAGCTTGTTGTGCCAAAGCCAAGGCTTAGTTGATTCAGAGGAAAATGTTAGGAAAATATATTGGATATATTGGCATATATATTGTATATATGTTTCGGACTTGGAGGTCCACCTACCGGATCTAGGAATTGGATGAGATCCAATTGATCTTCGAGATCTACCTAGTTAAATATCATACAACTTGTTGGCCAAAGTCAAGGTTGTGTGTTATTTAACGGGATCCTAGCCCACTAGGAAACTAGGTTTCCCGAGTACTCCACAGAGGGTTAGAGGCTCGCCGAAAATTAGTGGGAGGCTAGTATTGAATTTGCAATTTCGTTCAAATACTTAGCTTTACACGCTTTCAAAATTATTTCGTCAAAATTATTTTATTAGTTGGACTAATATTGTGTTATTTTTCTTGTAACAATTAGACTGTACCCTTACATTGTTAATTGGATAGTTAGACTATCGTAATTAAAATGACATGAAAGAACAGTGGGCGATAATGTCTTTAACGGCACTAAATTTTCCGATTCAGACATGAATCTAAGGATAGTCCTTGGATCCGAGAGTCTGCTATATACTATAGATAGACCTCTTTGGCCTAAGCCCAGATCTGATTATTTGCTCGAGCTAGATCTTTGGAAGACTCATAGCGATGACAACGCAACTGCTCAATCTATCATTCTTGCTGCTATGACTCAGCAATTCCGTCGACAGAATAAGGGATTGGATCCCTATACCATGTTGGCGAAGTTGAATGATCTACACCGATCTAATCTTAGATCGCAAATATATGAGTTACAGAAGAAGCTCTTCCGCGCTCGGATGTCGGAGGGTACATCTGTTGAACATCATGTGACACATATGATTGCTGATATCGAGTAGCTTGGACAAATGGGGATTGTCTTTGAGATAGAGACCTCTATATATTTGATCTTGCAGTCTCTCCCCGACACTTGGAGTGGGTTCATCATGAACTATAATATGATAAACCAAGAGCAGACTCTTGGAGAGCGGATGTCCACGCTGCGTGAGGCAGAAAAGGAGCTTCTTAAGGGCAAGAAGCGCGAGGCTCACTTCGCTTCTACATCTCGGACTCCGAGGGCTGGGCCAAAGGCGACTAGAGGTGTTAAAAAGAATAAGCATAAGAAGAAGGGCAATGGCAAAGCGTCAAAGGCTTCTGGGAAGCCAAAGGACAAGTCTCAGGATGTCTGCCTCCAGTGCGGCAAGCAGGGTCACTGGAAGCGTGACTGCCGCGAGTACAAGGCGCTCCAGAAGGAGATAAAGGCGGGCAAGACACCGACCTCAGGTATGTCTGTTATAGAAATAAGAATACTTCTAGTTTTAAAAATTGGATTTTTGATTCTTGTTGTGGTACTCCCATTTGTACTGATGTGCAGGATCTGAGGATTAGCAGGAGAGTGGCTTCAGGATAGATTGACCTCCGTGTTGGAAATGGGACACCAGTCGCCATTTTGGCCGTTGGCACTTTTGTTTTAGAACTGCCCTCGGGGCATGTACTTGAACTTACAAACTGTTATTATGTACCTAGTGTTGGATAATTATGACCCATAGCGTCACTATTTGTACAGATCATGGTGTTGTTGTACAAATTTACTATGTGACAAGGAGATTGCACTCTTGTCATTTGTAATTAGATCACCTAGATGTATAAATGATAGGAGGTCCTTGTGATTAGTTCCTGGATTGAGATGATATGAGACAGTATTAGTTCACGAAAGATTAATCATTCAATATCCCTAGTCGTAGTATTATTGAGACTGGACATCGATAATGCGGAATAGACTACTTTACACTTGTGCGTGTTATATGAGATCATAACGGCATAGTTCTCATATATTTGGGTATAGGATACTCATGCAAGTGTAATAGGAGGTTGTGTTTTACCGATGGTACGGAAAACAGCTTCGCTCTGGATAGACCCCTCGGAATTCCATTGGTGGTATGACTATGTGTCTATGGAAGTCCGAAATCAGGGTAGATGTATTTGGTCTTAACCTGAGACTTGCACCGCTAATGCTTGCGACCATCGGTATGCTTTAGTTTTGGTCGTCCAGGGCCTTAACCGGTTCTGTGTAAACCTCTGCTAGGTATATTGAGAATCGTAGTGTATTGGGTGTGATGTCAAGACGGAAGTACCACTCCAGTCATAGTGGAGATGATGTCACGTAGGATACGGTACTAGTGCTCTTAAGTACTGCAGTCATCGGGATGTTATGACTAGGTCATGTATATCCGATTATAGAGACTAGTTACCAGACATCCGACATGTGCTTCGTACGGGGCAGACACAGTTCCAGCCCCAGGCCTAGCACGTGACATCCGATACTGGATCGCAATACGCAATACTACGTATACTACGCCTGACATAGACTATATATTCCAGTAAGAATATTTCTGGAGAATTGGGTAGGCACAGTGCTTTGCTAGAAGCCAACCATGTCTTGTAAATCGGTAAGCACGTGGTACGAGGTACGCACGTATTCGGATAATCTGATGACCGTATTTACTGCCAACATATCCAGGGATCTCTTGGGTCGCTTCCCAAAGATTCATCGATGACAGTTGATTTAAATTAGAATTAATCTGGGATTAATTAAGAGAGAGAATTAATCTGGGATTAATTAAGAGAAAGAAAATTAATCTGGGATTAATCGAGGTATTACTTAATCTGGGATTAAATTTGTTCGGAAGAGAGAGAACGCGATTAATTTGGAATTAATCGGTAAAATAAATTTAATGGTTAAATTTGATTTTTCTACTTAATTTATTCATATGGGCTAAAATTAATATATTGGATATATTAATATAAATTGGATTTCGTTACGAAATTAAAGTCGGACTTTAATACGAACGAACGAATTAATTTAGAATTAATTCGTAAACGACGTTCGTAATAGATTTGTGAGGCATCGTTATTTAATTAAATTAGATTTAATTATTTAGCGACGAAAGTTCGTTTAATCGGATTAAACGAAACCGAGTCGCGACAAATATTCGTAGAGACATTTTGAGTTTTGAATTCAAAATGGTGGGGCCCACTTCACACATGTCACACATGTAAAGTGGTGGTTGGAAAGTGGTTGGCATTTATGCCAAAACCACTTACTTTCCAACTACTTGGTTTAGGTGAAACCAAAACCCCAACTACATGGTTTTGGTGAAAAGGGTAAAAACCCTTTAACAAAACCCTAGCTCTTTCTCTTCACACTTGTGTAATACAACACTTGGAACAGAAACAGAAACCCTAATACACATGATATGGGCGTGAATCTCATCTCCTTTCTCTCTTTGATTTTGTTGCAAAATCAACAAAGCTAGCACTTCATGGAATCAACTAAGGTGATAGGGAAACAACTTCAAAAGCTTGGAATCAACAAAGGAAGGATCTTGGAGATCTTCAACTCAAAGCTTGGAATCAACAGAGGAAGCATCTTGGATTTTGGATCTTCTTCTCAAAATTTTAAAAGCTCAAATCCATTCAATGTAAGTAATTCCGCAACTTATTTTGAATTTATGAACATGTTTTCATGCTTATTAGATCCTTCGCATGTTCTAGGAAACATTTATTTAATTTATTTCACACGTATAACGCAAGCGCACGTATCGTTCAAGTGGTATAAAAATATCGATCCCACGAGGACTTAATACCTAAGCTATTAATTTTATGAGGTCAAATGATTACTAGTATCTAACAGGTTGATTGATTGATTTGAAATGGTGACGATTCTAAATTTAAAAACAAGAAAATGAAATTGTCAAAAATAGGTTTGAAGAAAATTCAATATTAAAAACTATCTATGGTTGTGATTTCTTCCAATATCATTTTAAAGATGAAGTGGTTATCTTAAAGTTGGGTAATATATTGATTTATTAACCTGGAACACTAAATTATGTGTAAGCCTCTGTCGATGGTCAGACACAAATACCCAGTTTAACCCAATTGAACCATATGTCTATGTCAACCAAATTATCTGGATTCATTAAGTTTAAGTTCCAATTATGGCTACCCCCGCCCGACAGGTATATTCCTATCCTGTAAGGAAATCTATTAAAGGGTTATTTATCCTCAAGGAAGATCGTGGGCTATTAAGTCTAAGGTCTTAAACCTAAAATCCCTATGTCTAGTTCATTTCAGATTTACCAGTTCAATTTTATTAATGGCCAGTTAATGAAAAAGCATTAAGATTAAGACTCAATAAATAAATCTTTAAATTACCCCAACTATAATCTAACCCCTTATAAACCGGTTATATTGAAATTCATCACAACCCTAGATACTAACTTAGTTACAATACATAGCTAGGGCATAAAATAAAAATGCTAAAAAGTAACTGCGAGAAAGTAAAAGCGGGAAAGTAAATGAAAATAAACTGCCAAGATAAAAGGAATTACTTTTACTAATTACTAACTTAGATATCTCCCTTAGTATAACATAATCACTTGTGAGATTAAAACCAACCGACCATATAGGCGGTACCCTGATTAAGTCAAGTTAAGTCCGACCAGCCATAAAGGCGGTAAAATTTGTCCATGAACCTGCCATGTAGGCGATAAAGAAATAACCAGCCATAAAGGCGTATCCAAAATTAAATTACCAACCGACCAATCTGGCGGTATCCTTGCTTAGTCAGGTTTAACAGTTTAAATTAAATAGCCCACCGACCAATATAGCGGTATTCCTTTTTAAGTCAAATTTTAGAATAGTGAATATGTTGTGTCTAAGGGAGATTAATCTAAGATAGTAACAGTAAAAGAATTACCTTTCACCTCGGCAGAGGGAAGTTACCTCCTCATGGTTGAAAAATAAAAACTGAAAAAGTAAAGAAAGGAAAATGTTATGTGTAAAAGTAAATTACGGAAAGTAAAACTGAAAAAGTAAAGAAAAGAAAGTGCGAAAATGAAAATTAATTACTGAAAACTAAAAATAAACAAACTAGATACAATCTTTTTATTTTTTCATTAAGGATTTCAAAGAAGAAAGTATGAATTTTACAAATGAAATGGCTGGTATTTATAGGCAAAATTTTGCCACCATCAAATCATCAATCAATTTCTCCACCAAATCCATTATTAATTTCTCCACTAATTACTCCACCAAATCCATAATTGCTCCACTAATTTCTTATCTTGTTTGGTGGTGATTTGATAATTTTTATTAATTATTTATTAATTAATATTTTGCTTTGAAAATGATTGATAATGACTTTTAATAATTACACTCCACACACTTCTGGATGGTTCATCAATTTCGGTCATGAAATCATCAGAATTTGAAATTATGTTCTCTTTCAAAGTTGTAGATCTTTGAGTCTTCTTTAATCTGGCACTTGTATCAGCTCAATCCGATATCTGAGTAAAAAGTTATGCTCCAAATACGACAGATGCGCAAAACTGGAATTTCCAAAACTGCACTTCGTCAAAAACGCCCTTTCAAGTTTCCAATCTCCAAAATTAATATATCAAGTCCAATAATTGCCCTTATTTGATCCACATTTCGTCCTAAATGATTTCATTGAGTCCCGATATTATTTTATCTGCAAAATAAAACAAAACATATCAAAACGTTCATCAAACCCGAGAAACTAAACAAAATATTAAGTAAAAGGGGCGGTAAATATTGATATATTTTCCGCTCATCAAAAACCCTCAAATCATATTAAGCGTTTTCCCTTCCGTTGAGTGATTCTTACTCAAGATCCAAAGTTGGCATTAGTTTGTTGGCCAAAGTCAGACCTTTGTCAATTGCGGATGTGTTTGAATCATGAGAGTTTTGTTCCATATCGGTGTCTTGTCCAAGTCGTGATTTGTTGGCCAAAGTCAAGATCACTTCTTGTCCATCGACATTGATTACGAAGCTTTCCATGTCAATGGGTTCCGCTTAACTGGGATCATTAAGTTTGTTGTGCCAAAGCCAAGGCTTAGTTGATTCAGAGGAAAAAGGTTAGGTAATATATTTGATATATTGGCATATATAAAAATATATGTTTCGGACTTAGAAGTCCACCTACTGGATCTAGGAATTGGATGAGATCCAATTGATCTTAGAGATCTACCTTGTTAAGTATCATACAATTTGTTGGCCAAAGTCAAGATTGTGTGTTATTTAACGGGATCCTAGCCCACTAGGAAACTAGGTTTCCTGAGTACTCCACAGAGGGTTAGAGGCTCGCCGAAAAATAGTGGGAGGCAAGAATTAAATTTGCAATATTCGTTTAGATACTTGCCATACGCGCTCAATCAAATATCATTCGTCAAATAAATTAAATGTTAGTTGGACTAATATTTAATAGTTGTTTTAATTTAACAGTTAGACTGTATTCAAACTAATTCATTTATAGTTGATTATATAATTGGATTATAATAATCAATATATATTTGAATTTTACCCTTCAATTATAGTTGATTATATAATTGGATTATAGTAATCAATATATTTGGATTTTACCAATCATTTATAATGATTATATAATTGGATTATAGTAATCAATATATATTTGATTTTAACCAATAAAATTGTAATAAGTTATATAGTTAGACTATAGTAATCATTACATTAGATTGTACCTGAAATCGTTGATTAAATAGTTGGACTATTAGAATCAAGATTAAATTGAAAGATTAGTGTTTAAAACATTATCCTAGGGAAAATGTGTTTAGACAACTTTAATTTTCAAATTGGGAATAAATTTCAGGATGGTCCTGGAAACTAATAAGTTACTTTATTTGATAAAATAACATATTAGGCCTAAGCCCAAAGTTAAGCAAATAGTAGAGCATGATCTTTGGAAGATTCATGTGATGATAACTTTAATGTTTAATCCATTATGCTTGCCATAATGACTCCTTAATTTCTTAATCAGAAGTAAGGATTAGATCCTTAAAGCATGATAATGAAATTGAAGGATCTTCATAGATCTATTCTTAGATCTTAGAAGTATTAAATTGCAATTAATAACTCTTGGAGAGTTAATGGCCATTCTCAAGGAGACAAAGTCAAAGTTTGCAATAAGGCAAGTAGCGCAAGGCGCACCTTACTTCGATATTCTAGAAACCCAAGGCTTGGCCAAAGGCTTCTGGGATATAGAAAAGGGCAAAGGCAAAATCATTATAGTCTTCTAGGAAGACAAAGGACATATCCCAAGATGTCTGCCTAAAATATGGCAAACGGGGTCATTGAAGCATGACTGCCGTATGGACAAAGTAGACATGAAGGAATTGAAGACGAGCAAGGCTCTGACTTCAAATATGTTTGTCATAAATATGTTCACTACTAGTATTAAAATTGGATTTTAAATACTTAGTGTGATACATAAATATGCATTGATATGCAAAATCTGCTGTGAGCAGGATACTGACTTCATATGAGATTAATCTGCGAATCGGAAACATGACGATAGTCGCTGTTTCAACCGTAGATACCTAAGTTTAGGAACTACCATTTATGTGTGTACTTAAATTAGGAAATAGTTATAATGTAACTAGTTTGACTAGAAACATTATCTCTATATCGAGTATAACTCGTTGCGAGTATACCTTTATATTCTAGAACACTAAAGTGTTTTATTTTATAAAGATGATATTGAGATAAACACATTAGATGTGAATAACAATATTTATATTTTGAATATAAATCAATCTCAAACATATAATCTGACAAACAAATAGCTCAAACTGATTTGATCAGATGAGACTTATTTGTGGCAGTGTTGTCTGGGACACATTAAACAAGACTCGTATATCCACACTTTTGAAGAGTGGATACTAGGACGGATTTGATTCCATTCAAATGATGTCTACGAATCTAGTTCATTAGGTAAAGTACCTAAAATACCTTTTACTTGGTAAAAGTGTAAGTGCCACCGATCTATTAGCCCTTGTTTATAGTGACGTAAGTGGGCCCATGTCTAGCTAGGCTAGAGGTGGATATGAATATTTCGTGACCTTTATGGATAAGGCATCGCGTTATGGTTGTGTTTCTTTTGAAGAGTAAAAATCAGAAACTTTTAGAGTTTCGACACGAAATAGACGAACAGATCGGCTAAAGTATTAAAACATCACGGTTTGACCATGATGAAATATACTTCAGCAATAAGTTTCTCATATACTTGAAAGAGTATAGTATTCTTTCAATGAGGACTCCTCCTGGAACACGTCAATTTAACGGTGTGTCCAAACGAAGAAATCGAATTTTGTTAGACATGATAAGGTTAATCATGAATCGCTCTGAGCTACCATTTTTCCTTCAAAAGGGATAAGCATTAAAAAGTGCAATACTTATTTTGAATAAGGTTCCATGAAAATCTGTTTGACAGATTTCATATTAGATATGAACAGGAAAGAAACTGGGCTTTCTCACTCCTGATGATTTGGGAATGCTAGGCATACGTTTGGATGATACCAAACTAGAACCCAAATTAGATAAGTGCCTAATGTAATTGGTTATCCTAAGGAAACCAAAGTATAATACTTATACAACTCACTAAGAGAACAATGTGATTGTTGTTCACCATGCGGTTTTTCCTAGGAGGATTAATGATATGCAGTGGTAAGTGGGAGGATAGTAAAACTCGATGAAGAATGTTCAAGGCACCAAGTCCTTAATGGAACATAAACAGTTCATCAAGGATGGAACTATACCAATAATCTTCGAATACACAAGAACAGCGTAGGTCTGAGAGAGTCAGAAAACAACCTGGGGTATGGGTTTCTGATCTCACCTCATAAAGATGTCAATCTTTTGAGGAATACGAACTGACTACGTGTGAGGAAGTGATACAAGGTATCGACTCCCTATTATGGCAAAGTGCCATGAGTCCGAAATGGATTCCATGTATATCAACTATGTTTGGACACTAGTTATTATATCGCAAGGCATTATGCCTATTGGTACTATATAAGTCTTCAAGTAAGACAAACATGGAAGGCAACATACCAACGTACTTAGCTAGGCTTGTAGCTGAAAGGTATCGTTATCAACATTGTGTTGATTACAACGAAATCTTTTACCTGTTGCCATGTTAAATCCATTTGGATAATGCTTGCTGATGTTACATGTTTCATTTATGAAATATGGCAGCTGAACGGGAAAATCGCTTTCCTAAAAAGGAAACCTTTTGGAGGATGTTTACAACATCCTGACAATTTTGTCGTATCAAAACTAGCAAACAAGGTTTGCAGGTTATTCGATCCATGTTTATATTGAAGCAAGCATTAGGTTCTTGGAATTGTCGTTTCGATGTAATCATAATAGTTTATGATTTAATTCAAAACGAGAAATGATTCTTGTGTATATAAGAGGTTAGTGGGAGCGCACTGACATTGAATGTCCTAAATAATGATGATATGTCATTTCTTGGAAATGATATTCCCATATTACAATTGGAGAAAGCTTGGCTTTCATGAAAGTTCTCCGTAGAATTCTTGGGAGAAACAACCTTTATTCTAGGAATAAAGATCTACTGGGATAGATTTGAAGTTGTTAACACTCTCTGAGAACTCGTACATTGAAAAATGTACGTGACCTGGTGTCTCATATGCTTTGAGCATATGGAGTCACAAACGGGTCAATCCAAGTGATAGTCACTAGATTGATATTAAGAACATCCGTTAGTATCTTAAATAACTAAGGATGATGTCTTAAACTATGGAGAAGGAGAACTTGAAGTGACTGGGATCACTGCTGTAAGTTTTCTAACCGATAAAAACAATGGTACAATATAGTTTGAATAAACGGAACAGTGAGCTGGAAATCTTCCAAGCAAGATACTGTTACCGAATAAACAACAAATGCGGGTCATTGCTGCGGCTGAGGCAGCAATAGAAGCCATCTAGGTCATTAAGAAATCAAATTAGATTAGATATAGTTCTGTTAGCAGCTGAGCTAGGCTACAGCGCAGACTAAAGAATTAATGGTCTCATCAACGATCCAGATATATACTTCAACTATTCATCTGATTTGTTCGGATCATACATCGTGGCAATGTGATGATCGAATAAATTGCATCAGACGATAATCATACAAATCCGCTGACGAAAGCCTTTCCTCAGCAGTTTGAGCGAACCGTACATAGTTCGGGTGTAAGACACTCGAGTGACTGGCTATAGGCCAAGTGGGAGATTGTTGGACAATTATGACCCATAGCGTCACTATTTGTACAGATCATGGTGTTGTTGTACAAATTAACTATGTGACAAGGATATGCACTCTTGTCATTTGTGATTAGATCACCTAGATGTATAAATGATAAGAGGTCCTTATGATTAGTTCCTGGATTGAGATGATATGAGACAGTATCAGTTCACGAAGGATTAATCATTAAATATCCCTAGTCGTAGTATTATCGAGACTGGACATCGATAATGCGGAATAGACTAGTATTACACTTGTGCGTGTTATGTGAGATCATAACGGCATAGTTTTCATATATTTGGGTATAGCATACTCATGCAAGTGTAATAGGAGGTTGTGTTTTACCGATGGTACGGAAAACAGCTTCGCTCTGGATAGACCCCTCGGAATTCCATTGGTGGTATGACTATGTGTCTATGGAAGTCCGAAATCAGGGTAGGTGTATTTGGTCTTAACCTGAGACTTGCACCGCTAATGCTTGCGACAATCGGTATGCTTTAGTTTTGGTCATCTAGGGCCTTAACCGGTTCTGTGTACGCCTCTGCTGGGTATATTGAGAATCGTAGTGTATTGGGTGTGATGTCAAGACCGAAGTATCACTCTAGTCATAGTGGAGATGATGTCACGTAGGATACGGTACTAGTGCTCTTAAGTACTGCAGTCATCGGGATGTTATGACTAGGTCATGTATATCCGATTATAGAGACTAGTTACCAGACATCCGACATGTCCTTCGTACAGGGCAGACACAGTTCCAGCCCCAGGCCTAGCACGTGACATCCGATACTGGATCGCAATACGCAATACTACGTATACTACGCCTGACATAGATTATATATTCCAGTAAGAATATTTCTGGAGAATTGGGTAGGCACGGTGCTTTGTTAGAAGCCAACCATGTCTTGTAAATCGGTAAGCACGTGGTACGAGGTACGTACGTATTCGGATAATCCGATGATCGTATTTACTGCCAACATATACAGGGATCTCTTGGGTCGCTTCCCAAAGATTCACCGATGACAGTTGATTTAAATTAGAATTAATCTGGGATTAATTAAGAGAGAGAATTAATCTGGTATTAATTAAGAGAAAGAAAATTAATCTGGGATTAATCGAGGTATTATTTAATCTGGGATTAAATATGTTCGGAAGAGAGAGAACGCGATTAATTTGAAATTAATCGGTAAAATAAATTTAATGGTTAAATTTGATTTTTCTATTTAATTTATTCATATGGGATAAAATTAATATATTGGATATATTAATATGAATTGGATTTCGTTACGAAATTAAAGTCGGACTTTAATACGAACGAACGAATTAATTTAGAATTAATTCGTAAACGACGTTCGTAATATATTTGCGAGGCATCGTTATTTAATTAAATTAGATTTAATTATTTAGCGACGAAAGTTCGTTTAATCGGATTAAACGAAACCGAGCCGCGACAAATATTCGTAGAGACATTTTGAGTTTTGAATTCAAAATGGTGGGGCCCACTTCACACATGTCACACATGTGAAGTGGTGGTTGGAAAGTGATTGGCATTTATGCCAAAACCACTTACTTTCCAACTACTTGGTTTAGGTGAAACCAAAACCCCAACTACATGGTTTTGGTGAAAAGGGTAAGAACCCTTTAACAAAACCCTAGCTCTTTCTCTTCACACTTGTGTAATACAACACTTGGAACAAAAACACAAACCCTAATACACATGATATGGGCGTGAATCTCATCTCCTTTCTCTCTTTGATTTTGTTGCAATATCAACAAAGCTAGCACTTCGTGGAATCAACTAAGGTGATAGGGAAACAACTTCAAAAGCTTGGAATCAACAAAGGAAGGATCTTGGAGATCTTTAACTCAAAGCTTGGAATCAACAAAGGAAGCATCTTGGATCTTGGATCTTCTTCTCAAAATTTTAAAAGCTCAAATCCATTCAATGTAAGTAAGTCCGCAACTTATTTTGAATTTATGAACATGTTTTCATGCTTATTAGATCATTGGAATGTTCTAGGAACACTAACACCTAGTTTGACTAGGAATATTATTTCTGTATCTATGTTAGCCCAATGTGGGTACACTTTTGTATTTAGAAACACTGGGTATTTTATGTATAAAAATGATATAGAAATTTTCACTGCTGTTGTAAATAATGGTCTTTATATTTTGAATATAAACCAATCTCAACAAACAAAAGGCTTAAAGTAAGTCATAAAGATGAAACTTATATGTGGCATTGTCTTCTGGGACACATAAACAAGACTCGCATATCCACACTTTCGAAGAGTGGGTACTTGGACAGATTTGATCCAAATTCATATGACGTCTGCGAATCTTGCTTATTAGGAAAAATGCCTAAATCACCTTTTAGTGGTAAAGTGTACGCGCCACCGAACTGTTAGCCCTAGTTCATAGTGACGTTTGTGGGCCCATGTCTAGCCAGGCTAGAGGTGGATATGAATACTTCGTAACCTTTACGGATGATGCATCACGTTATGGTTATGTGTATCTTATGAGACACAAGTCGGAAACTTTTGAGAAATTCAAAGAGTTTCAACACGAACTTGAAAAACAGACTGGTAAAAGTATTAAGACATTGCTGTCGGACCGTGGTGGCGAATACTTGAGCAATGAGTTTCTTGACTACTTGAAAGAATATGGTATTCTTTCACAGTGGACTCCTCCCGGAACACGCAGTTAAACGGTGTGTCCGAATGGAGAAACCGAACCTTGTTAGACATGGTAAGGTCTATGATGAGTTGCATTGAGCTACCTATTTCCTTCTGGGGATATGCATTAAACAGTGCAATACGTATTTTGAATAAGGTTCCGTCAAATTCTGTTCAAAAGACTCCGTATGAGATATGGACTTAAAAGAAACCGGGTTTCTCATTCCTGAAGATTTGGGGTTGCTGGGCATACGTCAAACGTTTGGAAGGTACCAAACTTGAACCCAAATTGGATAAATGCCTTTTTTTGGGATATCCTAGGGAAACCAAAGGATATTACTTCTATCACCCATGAGAGAACAAAGTTTTTGTTGCTCTACATGCGATTTTCCTTGAGAAGGAATTCCTAAATGCAGTGATAAGTGGGAGGAAAGTAGAACTCGATGAAAATCGAAGTGATACTATTCCTGGCATAGAATCCTCAACGGAACATGAACAGTTCATCAGGGATGAAACTGTTTCACAATTTTCGAATACACAAAGACCTCGTAGGTTGGAGAGAGTCAGAAAATAACCTGAGAGGTATGGGTTTCTGATCTCACCTCATGTAGATATCAATCTCATTGAGGAAGACGAGCCGGCTACGTATGAGGAAGTGATACAAGGTATCGACTCCGATTTATGGCAAGATGCCATGAATTATGAAATGGATTCCATGTATACCAACCAAGTTTGGACACTGGTTGATGCACCAGATGGCGTAAAGCCTATTGGTTGCAAATGGATCTTCAAGAAGAAGACCGACATGGATGGCAACGTACAAACGTACAAAGCTAGGCTTGTAACGAAGGGGTATCCTCAACGACATGGTGTCGATTACGATGAAACTTTCTAACCCGTTGCCATGATTAAATCCATTCGGATAATGCTTGCTATTGCTGCATATTTCGATTACGAGATATGGCAGATGGACGTCAAAACCATTTTCCTTAACAAAAACCTGTTTGAGGATGTTTATATGCAACAGCCTGACGGTTTTGTCGTGCCTAAACATGCAAACAAGGTTTGCAAGTTAAATCGGTCCATTTATGGACTGAAGCAAGCGTCGCATTATTGGAACCAACATTTTGATGAGATCATAAAAGAATATGATTTCGTTCAAAACGAAGATGATCCTTGTGTATACAAGAAGGTTAGTGGGAGCGCACTGACTTTCATTGTCCTTTATGTTGACGATGTATTGCTTATGGGAAATGACATTCCCATGTTAACATCGGTGAAAGCTTGGCTTTCATTAAATTTCTCCATGAAATATCTGGGAGAAGCAGCCTTTATTCTGGGAATAAAGATCTACTGGGATAGATCTAGAAAGCTGCTTGGACTCTCTCAAAGCACGTACATTGACAAAGTGTTGAAGAGATTCAACATGGATCAGTCCAAGAGGGGACTATTGCCAATGTCACATGGCGTCAATCTATCTAATGACATGTGTTCTAGAACTCAAGATGAGAGAGACAACATGAGTCGGATACCGTTCGCCTCGCCAGTCGGATCGATCATGTATGCCATGATATGTACACGACCTGATGTCTCTTATGCTTTGAGCATGTGTAGTCGCTATCAGACCGTTCTAGGTGAAGGTCACTGGATAGCGGTTAAGAATATCCTTAAGTATCTTAGACGAATTAAAGATGCTTTCTTAATCTATGAAGATGGAGAACTTGAGGTAACTGGGTATACCGATGCAAGTTTCTAAACCGATAAAGACGACTGTAAGTCGCAATCAGGGTACGTGTTTTGTTTGAATAACGGAGCAGTGAGCTGGAAATCTTCCAAGCAAGAGACTCTTGCCGATTCAACAACAGAAGCGGAGTATATCGCTGCACAGCTGAAGCAGAAAAGGAGGCAGTTTGGATCCGAAAATTCCTAATTGGATTAGGAGTAGTTCCGTTAGCAGCTGAGCCTGTTCCATTATATTGTGACAATAATGGGGCTATAGCGCAGGCTAAGGAACCGCAGTCTCATCAACGATCCAAGCATGTTCTTCGACATTTCCATCTGATTCGTGAGATCATACATCGTGGCGATGTGAAGATCGAGAAGGTTGCATCAGATGACAACAATGCTGATCCACTGACGAAAGCCATTCCTCAGCAAACGTTTGACCGACATGTACATAGTTCAGGTGTTAGATGCTTGAGTGACTGGCTATAGGCGAAGTAGGAGATTGTTGGACAATTATGACCCATAGCGTCACTATTTGTAAAAGACATTGTGTTTTTAGACAAATTAATTATGTAGTAAAGGAAATTGCCTTTTATCATTTCATAATTAGATTACTTAAATGTGTGAATGATGGAAGTTTTTATGATTAGTTCCGGATTGAGATGATATGAGACAGTATCAATCCACGACGGTTTAATCATTAAATATCCCTAGTCGTAGTATTATCGATACAGGACATCGATAATGCGGAATAGACTAGTATGGCACTTGTGCGTGTTATGGAAGCATAACAACATAGTTCTCATATATTTAAGTATTAGATACTTATGCAAGTGTGGTTGGAGGTTGTGTTTTACCGATGGTACGGAAAACAGTTTCGCTCTGGATAGACCCCACGAAATCCCATTGTTAGTATGACTATGTGTCTATAGGAGTCCGCATCAGGGTAGGTGTATTTGGTCTTAACCTGAGACTTGCATCGCTAGTACTTGCGACAATCAATACGCTTTGGTTTTGGTCGTGCAGAACTTTAACAGGTTCTGTGTACGCCTCTTCTGGGTTTATTGAGAATCGTAGTGTATTGGGTGTGATGTCAAGACGGAAGTATCAATTCAGTCATATGGAGATGATGGTCACGCAGGGATACAGAACTGGTTCTCTAAGGGGTTGCAACCATCGGGATAATATGACTAGGTCATGATTATCTGATAATAAAGAGACTAGTTGCTAATGATCTGATATATGCTTCGTACGGGGCAGACACTATTCCAGCCTCAGGCCTTGCATGTGACATCAGATACTGGATCGCAATATGCAATACTACGTATACTACGCCTGACATAGATTATATATTCCATTAAGAATATTTCTGGAGAATTGGGTAGGTATGGCGCTTTCCTAGAAGCCAACCTTGTCTAGTAAATCGGTAAGAACGTAGTACTAGGTATGTACGTGTTCGGATAGTCCGACGACCGGATTTACTACCAACATATCCAGGGATCTCTTGGATCGCTTCCCGAAGATTCACCGATGACGTATGATTCGAACTTTATTAATCTGGGGTTAATAGCGGAGAGACTTTATCTGGGATAAAGTACTATTTGAAGAGAGAGAAATGATTAATTTGGAATTAATCGATAAAATAATATATTTGATATGTTATACGAAATTGGATTTTATTTGTGTGCTTTAGTGATTTGGTGAAGGGTTGTCCACGTTGGTGAGCTGCCCGTGTTTGCTGCCGAGAGATGAAGGAATAGAGAGAGAGATCTAGGAGTGGCGACAAGTCTAGGGTTTATTTTGTTTTCTTTTGCCGATAGAGGAAGGATAGAGGTCCTTTAGTTCCTTAGGGTTTGTGTCTTACCGAGTGTGCAGAGTGAGGGAGAACCAAGTGTAGTTAGGGTTTCTTTGATTTTTTTTTGTTGCTTCTGCGGTATGAATGTTGGGGTTGGGATGATTATTTTGTGTTGGTGTTGGTCGGTGGGGGTTGTTAATTTGGCTTGACTTTGTTTGTTTGATCGGTGGCTAAGGGGTGTTATTTTGTGGCTTGTTTTGATCGATGGAGCCGAGAAGGAGGGTGGATGTGTCGGTTTGTTATGCTTCTTGTTCACGTGTGTATTGTCAGCTAGCGGCTGCATTGTTTCGGTGAAGGGTGTGTTGTTGATGGGCTGTTGTGTCTTGTGATTGGCGAGAAGAAGATAGGCAAGAGAGAAAAGGTTAGGGTTTACTTCGTGAGCGTCATCAGAGAGAGCCTTGCCGAGAGATCTAGGGTTTTCAGTCGGTGGGGTGAGGTAGGCTTAAGGGTTTTTGTGATTGTTTTGTTGCCTTGTCAGTGAGGAGTGGAGACTTGCCAGCGTGGCTGCTTTTCTTTTGTTTATCATGGCCTGCTTGGTTTCTGTGGTTTCGTGGGTTGATGAGAGGGTAGAGAGAGAGAGATGAGAGGCTATTTAGGGTTTCTCGAGAGTGTGTTTAGAGAGAGGCGAGAGAGAGGCTAGAGAGAAGGATTATTTTCTTGTGAATTTTGTGTGAGCTGTGAGGGTGTTTTTTTGTTATTGCTGTGAATGAGCTCTAGGGGAGGGGTTTGGTTTGTGTGTCCTTTTATAAGAGTGGGTTAGGGTTTTCCTTGCATGGGTAGGAAATAAAGATTGTGCAATAATGAAGAATATTTAATTAGTTTGTTATAAGGAAATGATTTGTTTAATTTAGGAAGGTAATTTATTTAGTTTAGGAAAGGTATTTATTTAATTTATGAAGGAGATTTGTTTAATTTAGGAAGGAGATTTGATTTGATTTATTTAATTTGTGACATGTGTTTTAATTTCTTTAATTATTTGGATTGGGCTTGGGCGAAATGGGCTTTGGATGGGTGCGGGGGTTTAATATTTAAAACAGAGATTAACCGAGCAAATCCGAGGTAAAACAAACGAATTAAATTGATGATGTATTTATTTCTTGAATTTTCCCTTCCGACGTCCGTTTTCCGCGACTTCCACAACTTATCGGGTAGTGCCACCATGCGAGGCTTATTATCGGGCTTTATGCAAAAATGTAGTGTCTACAGTCGCCCCCACTTTGATGGGCTTGTACAGTGTGTGACAGTGACAATCATATCAAAGTCATGCATGCATTTTTACTTACCTGGCTCACAAGCTGTTGCCTGACTTACATGTTGTTCTGAGATGCTTCAAACTGAGTTGATCTGCTGGTGAGGTGTTTTTACCCCTGGTCCATTCCCGAACCGTTACTTGGGGTAGTCCATTCCCGAACCGTTGCTGTGAGGTGGTCCATTCTCGAACCGTTACCTGCTGAGATGGTGGTCCTTTTCCGAACCGTTACTTGCTGAGATGGTGGTCCATTTCCGAACCGTTACTGAGTTAAGATCGTGGTCCATTTCCAAACCGTTACTTGATAGGTGGTTCATTTCCGAACCGTTACTGATGTGATGGTGGTCCATTTCTGAACCATTACTGAGTTGAGATGGTGGGGAGGCGTTGTGATCCCTGGGTCTTATTCCCGAACCATCGAGTGGGTCTTGTTCCCGAACTGAGTTGTGGGTCTTGTTCCCGAATTGAATTATGGGTCTTGTTCCCGAGTTGAATTGTGGGTCTTGTTCCCAAATTGAGTTGTGGGTCTTGTTCCCAAATTGAGTTGCGGGTCTTGTTCCCGATTTGAATTGTGGGTCTTGTTCTCGATTTGAGTTGTGGGTCTTGTTCCCGATTTGAGTTGAGGGTCTTGTTCCCAAACTGAGTTGTGGGTCTTGTTCCCCATTTTTATTGTGGGTCTTGTTCCCGATTTGAGTTGTGGGTCTTGTTCCCGAAAAGAGTTGTGGGTCTTGTTCCTGATTTGAGTTGTGGGTCTTGTTCCATGGGTTTTGTTCCCGAACTGTGTAGAGAGTGGGCTTTGTTCCCGAACTGTACTGATAATGTGAGCCTCGACCCTGGGATTCATTCCCGAAACTACTGATAACGTGGGCCTCGACTCTGGGATTCATTCCCGAAACTGCTGAAAACGTGGGCCTTGACCCTGGGATTCATTCTGAAACTGCTGACAACATGGACCTCGACCCTGGGATTCATTCCCGAAACTGCTGACAACGTGGGCCTTGAACCTGGGATTCATTCTGAAACTGCTGATAATGTGGGCCTCGACCCTGGGATTCATTCTCGATGCTGCTGATAATGTAGGCCTCGACCCTGGGATTCATTCCTGATACTGCTTGTTTTTGCAGTTTTTTCTTTTTCTTCAAGACCTGCGAACAAAAACAAAACAAAAACTGCGTGCATGTGACTTGTATGCATGTATGCATAGATATGTTTCCTATTCCGATGGGTTAGGCTTTCCTTGTGCTCCTTGGTGCCATTTGCCTACAAATGTCTCTGGTCGCCCCCTGGGTCTGCTTATAATTTCCTTCCGCCGGTTCTTTTCTAGTGGTTGGTCAGTTCTCTTTTGTCTCATCGCTCAAGTTCTCGGTATATCCCTTATTCGTGGGGTGGTAGACTGGTCGCCCCCAGACTTGGCTTAGCTTTCTTCTCTCTGCTGTTTGCACTCGGCCAAAGTAGATCATGTGATGTGAAGTTCCATACCAACATACAATATTGCCTCTTACGAAATAGTCCCAATAGTTATACATATTATCGTCCTCAAAAGATGCCCAGTGTCGAAACCGGAGAAACTTGAAAGTGATCGATGTAACTCAAATCCAACTGTTTGAATAAATTATCTGAACCAGACTCAAAGTGTGTGTGTGTTAAGGTTCTTTTAGAGCTTGATCCTTGGGTAAGGCAACTCAATGGTTTTGTTTCAAAGAATGGGATCGAGGGGTGACCGGCGTAAACACACACGTATAACACAAACGTACGTATCGTTCAAGTAGTATAATAATATCGATCTCACGAGGACTTAATTCCTACTGTTGTTATTAATTATTGATACTATTTATTTACAAGTATCTAATTATATGGGGAAGGGACTTGATTGCTTTTGGCTGGTTGAATGTGGATTTTTGCTAAATAAAATACTTAAAGACACAAAAGAAAATACTAAGGAAAATAAAAGAAAAGACTCAAAGATCTAGGGTCGTGACTCCACACAATATTATATAAAGATGAATTGATTCTCTTATCTATGTGTAATAAATCAGATTGCTAACCTGGAACACGAAAATATGCCAAAGCCTAAGTCGATGGTCAGATGTAAATACCCAGTATAACCCAATTGAACCATATGTCTATGTCAACCAAATTACCTGGATTCATTAAGATTAAGTTCCAATTATGGCTACCCCCGCCCGACAGATATATGTCTATCATGTAAGGAAATCTATTAAAGGGTTATTTATCCTCAAGGAAGATCGTGGGTTATTGAAGCTAAGGCTGAAACCTAAAATCCATATGTCTAGTTCATTTTAAGTTTACCATATCAATCTTATTGGTGATCAGACAACAAGAAGCATCAAGCTTAAGACTCAATAAACAAACTAAAGAATTACCCATAAAAATAATTAAATCAATTATTAAGCCTAGTAATATTGTATTTCATCACTTCCCTATAATAAAATAAAATGCTGGGGTTAGAGGATTCACATTTAATATTTCTTATCTAGGAATCTCACTTATTATAATATATAAATTATTTTATGTTCTGCTTTCTCAGGAATTAATAATATTAAACATTTAAAACCAGCCATATAGGCGGTAATCCATTTAGTCCAATTACACCAGCCATATAGGCGGTAATTATCTGTCACATAAAGACCAACCATATAGGCGGTAAAGTAATTTATATTTAGACCGACCATATAGGCAGTAATAAAGTCTACCATTAATTAATCCGGTTAAATTATAATTTATAAATTATAATTAAGTGAGATTTACCTAGATAATTATATTAAATGTTTCACCTTTTACCCCAGCGGACATAAAGTAAAAAAGTAAATAAAATTTTATTACAAAAAGTAAAAGTGCATAATTAAAAATGCTAAAAGTAAAAATGCTAAATTAATTACAAAAACTAAAACACACAAGATGCAATCCTTAGAATTCTTACAAAACTCAAGGAAGGCATGCTTTGAATTCTGAAATCGCACTGAATTTATAGGCGTCAGTAGGGGGTCAGCGTCGCGACGCCAAGCTCGCGTCGAGACGCCGGTGATTGTCGACGTGGCACGCTCTAGTTCCTCGGCTCAGATTCTGGATAAGGTGATAAGGTGACACGTGGCAAGGTGGTTGGGATCTCAATTAGTGTGACACGTGGCGGCTTCTGATTGGCCGGCTCAGATTCTTATCTGCCACGTGTCAATTTCAGATAAGTTAGTCAATAATAGATGCTGACCTGGCGACACGTGGTGAAAGGGACTGTCGGCACCATAGAATTACGACACGTGGCACGCTGTGATTGGTTGATGATGACGTGGTGAAGATGTGGCATGTTGACTCGGTCAACTGGTGATGTGGATGATGACGTGGCAGACACGTGGCGATGGCGATTGTCGACACCGTAGGATGATGACACGTGGCACGGCGCACGTTAGCAGATCGAATGTGATGGTGACACGTGGCACGGAGCACGTTAGCAAAGTCAAATTTCTCAGATTCTGACTTGTTGACCCGGCGCACGTTAGCATTTTTCGGCGTATGTTAGGCGTCGCGTCGCCATAGGCTTGCGTGTCGCAACGCGAGAAATGACCATTTTTCCTTTTTCTTCCAATTTTCACTGTTTTGGCCCAAATCACCTCCAGAGAGTCATGAAACTTTATTTATCTACAAAATAACACAAAACACATCAAAATATTCACAAAACTCAAGAAACTATACAAAATATTAGGTCAAATGAGTGGGAAATAGTGATATAATTACCATTCATCAAGGGGTCAAACCAACCTAGATGTCTTGATCATGCTCTGTGATTACTTCTCCGTACTCAATGCGATATGATTTTATTTTCCTTTTCTTTCGTCTCTTTTTCGTCGTCTTTTTTTTTTTTTTACACACCTACCCTTTAAGGTAGCATTTCTCCTCATGGTGGTCCTAATACTTGCCTATGGGTAGCTTCACGCTTATCGGTTATAGGTGGTTTATATTTTATTCTTTCGAGACTTTTATTTTGTTTCCAACCATACCACATATCATAACACAAGTAAGTCATGATGGACATCTAAGCGAACAGTCATTCATCAATATGTACTCTCTTCAACTAGTCACCTTGCCGACTACTCAGGCTTTCACCGCCAAGATCCTATAATTAAGTGCTCGCGAGTCTAGTCGAGATCAATTACTCAAAATATCGGATGAGAGTACCTCTCGCACTTATCGTTTCTAAGGTTTCCCCCTAAAGCAAACAATTTCCTCATCAGACTTATGTCTAACTATCAATGATTAAAAACAAACAATTTTTTTTTGTTTTTTTTTTCTGAAGGCCCCCGATGGTCTTTTTATTCTTGCCATAATTTTTTCTGTTTCTCGGCTTCCTTTTTCCCCGACATCCAGGTTTGCTAAACTCTTCTTGACAAGTCTTTCTTTTCTAACCCAACAGATATCTATGATGGCTTTTAAGACGAGGGGTTAACATGATGCTTGTATGCATGAGATGCACGTGGTTATCAAAACAATATATATCCTTCCAACCTTATATCTCCCACACTCGTGGTAAGTCCATTTTTGTCCTAGGTATGGCTTATTTTATGTACCAATGTGGGGTACATAAAATCGTTCTCTCCTATGCTACGGGGTGAACCTTGGCTGCTTATGTCCCTTTTCATCGGTAAAAGACAAAGACCGCCCATTTACAACATGGACTAAGCCTATTATGGGGATCGTGCCATTATCTAGAAACGATGAATTGGGCTTTCAGCGACCGTGGTCATGGGATAAACTTGGAAGCATCCAAAAGTATACAAATATGTCATAACAAGGCGTATCCTTTCTGGATGAAAGCCAGTGCAGATATCGGACTCATGCTTCTGGCATACTTGGATCATGTTTGGATTTTCTAAGCCTATCAAGGTTTTCATACAAGTTGGCCCATTATCATTTCGAAGCGTTCAATCATATTATTGCCAGGTGTAAACTTGTCCCAGTTGAAAAAAGGCCCAACAAGCTTACACTTTTGCAATAATGTGGCTAAACAACTTCAAATATTATGGGGCCCAAACACAAAGTGGCCCATCGGCATTTTAGAAGCTTTTGGCCCAATTTTCATAAGACACAAACTCGTCCCAGTTTAAATGGCCCAACAAGTTTACATCCCATGACAAGAAGTCCAACTGAATCCAAATGATGATGGTCCCAAACACAAGCATAAAAGGGTGGCTCCTATGGGTCATACAACTATGGTTCACATGTGGGTTTATAGGAGTGTAGACAAAGGCTCCCGTCGGCGAAGGATTGCCCACAATTAGGTCTCCCCACTCAAGGGTTAGAGCGACCAAGTGAGCGCACCTTTTTTATACGCTATGGTACGTGCCAACGAGTGATGATACATGAATGACTGTCAAATGGATTTCTTATTGAAGATTCCCCAGAGGGAGGGTGGAGCGAACTCTCTTAAATACCCTAGCCTCTTAGGCTCTTATCGCCTTGGTGACAGGAATAAACAATAGATCCTCCAAATTAGTCCATCAATGTAAGTTATGAGTAAATGATTATCTAGATGTCTTCACAGCTTTTCCTTTTGGCTACGAAAAGGTAGTGAATGAAGGAAGACACCAAATCATTACCTAGCTCTAAAAATGCCTTTGGTTAAACCCCTTTATCATAACCCACTTATAGACATGGTTAACTAAAGCAAAAAAAATCACAAGCATTACAAGACATTATTTTCGGGGCCGATTCTCTTTCCCCAGTGGAGTCGCCAGACTGTAGGACATAGAAATCGGCGACGCTGTTCCAGGCTCGCAGCCCGATCGAGAGTACAGAGTAGCCCACATAGGAATAAACCGGAGAATAATGGAGTCGCCACTCAGTGTGAACTGGGAAATGATTTAAGGCCGCACTCACCCCTCGCAAGGGAAGAACTCAAACCGTTGGGTTCAGAATGGTCCCTTACTTATGTCACTTGTAATGAACTGATTCACGCAATAATATAACCAAGTCTACGCAACATACATATGCAAGAATAACCTACATCTAAGTTTGCATACAACATATATCTAAGTTTGCATACAACTTATATCTAAGTTTGCATACATAGGAGTAAAACCTACATCTAAGTTAGCATGCATAGAAGTAAATAAAATAAAAGCAAGCACGCAATCTCATGAACACATTAAGTTGATAAATACGAAAATATGAAAAAATAATAATTGTCTAAACATAAACATTGAAGAGATACAATTAAGTTCCTAACGCGAAAGAAATAACTAAATCATGCATAGAGATAACGTGCTATTTCTAATGAACCATGGATAAACACAAGATTAGATAAAACAAAATATGCGTGTTTCTCAAGTAGTACGTGGAGTTCTATCCCATGTTCAGACCGCACTACCGTCCAATCGGATTCGGCTACGGAATTTACGTCTGGGTTTCCATCCGATATACCACGAGAGATAGCACAAAATCATTCATCCAACAACAATAACATACATGAACCAACAATATGCATGCGAAGAAATACTAATAAATAATTGAAAAAGATGAACGAGAGTAAATAAAAGGGTGCCCCCAGGTCATACCTTTTAAGTCGCCACTTGGAAGTGCGTTACGCGGCCGTCGGAAGGGTTAATGCTCTGCAACTCCTCCGGTTCACTGGTTCAATATTTTCCTTCGTTGCTTCACTGTTTTGGGATGTTGTTTTCTCTGTTTTTCTTCACTATCTTTGCTGCTATTTGGTCATCGTTTTTGGGTGATGTTTTTACTATTTTTTGTCTCAGTTTTTATGTGTTGTTCGGTCACTATTCAAGGGGTGTTTTGGCTACTGGAGGGGCAGTTTATTGGCTCGGTTTTGGTGTGTTGTTTCACGGTGAATGCTATTTTTAGTTGGTACCGTCTGACTTTTCTCCAAGCTGTATTTGTTTCACGTGTTTTGGCTTAAGGTTGTTTCTAGTCGGTGGAGGGGGTGCGCATTATGTTTCGGCTAGTGAGGTATTTTGTGTAGTGTTTGTTCACGGTGAAGGCTATTTTTTTTGTGTGCTTTGGTGAAGGGTTGTCCACATTGGTGAGCTGCCCGTGGTTGCTGCCGAGAGATGAAGGAATAGAGAGAGAGATCTAACAGTGGCGACAAGTCTAGGGTTTATTTTGTGTTCTTTCGCCGAAAGAGGAAGGATATAGTTGCTTTAGTTGTTTAGGGTTTATGTCTTGCCGAGTGTGCATAGTGAGGGAGAACCAAGTGCAGTTAGGGTTTCTTTGATTTTTTTTGTTGCTTCTGCGGTATGAATGTTGGGGTTGGGATGATTATTTTGTGTAGGTATTGGTCGGTTGGGGTTGTTAATTTGGCTTGACTTTGTTTGTTTTATCGGTGGCTAAGGGGTGTTATTTTATGGCTTGTTTTGATCGATGGAGCCAAGAAAGAGGGTGGCTGTGTCGGTTTGTTATGCTTCTTGTTCACGTGTGTATTGTCATCTAGCGGCCGCTTTGTTTGGGTGAAGGGTGTGTTGTTGAGGGGCTGTTGTGTCTTGTGATTGGTTAGAAGAAAAGAAGCAAGTAAGAAAGGGTTAGGGTTTACTTCGTGAGTGTAATCAGAGAGAGCCTTGCCGAGAGATCTAAGGTTTTCAGTCGGGGGGTGAGGTAGGCTTAAGGGTTCTTGTGATTGTTTTGGTGCCTTGTTACTGAAGAGTGGAGACTTGCCAGCGTGGCTGCTTTTCTTTTGTTTATCGTGGCTTACTTTGTTTCTGTGGTTTCGTGGGTTGATGATAGGGTAGAGAGAGAGAGATGAGAGGCTATTTAGGGTTTGCCGAGAGTCTGTTTAGAGAGAGAGGCTAGAGAGAGGGATTATTTTCTTTGTGAATTTTTGTGTGAGCTGTGAGGAGTTAGGGTGTTTTTTTGTTATTGCCGTGAATGAGCTCTAGATGAGAGGTTTGTTTTGTGTGTCTTTTTATAAGAGTGGGTTAGGGTTTTCCTTGTATGGGTAGGAAATAAAGATTGTGCAATAATGGCGAATATTTAAATTATTTTGTTATAAGGAAATGATTTGTTTAATTTAGGAAGGTGATTTATTTAGTTTAGGAAATGGATTTATTTAATTTAGGAATGAGATTTGATTTGATTTATTTAATTTGTGACATGTGTTTTAAATGTTTTAATTATTTGGATTGCGCTTGGGCGAAATGGGCTTTGGATGGGTGCGGGGGTTTAATATTTTAAAACAGAGATTAACCGAGCGAATTCGAGGTAAAACAAACGAATTAAATTGATGATGTATTTATTTCTTGAATTTTCCCTTCCGACGTCTGTTTCCCGCGACTTCCGCAACTTATCGGGTAGTGCCTCCATGCGAGGCTCATCATCGGGCTTTATGCAAAAATGTAGTGTCTACAGTCACCCCCACTTTGATGGGCTTGTATAGTGTGTGACAGTGACAATCCTATCAAAGTCATGCATGCATTTTTACTTACCTGGCTCGCAAGTTGTTACCTGACTTACCTGTTGTTCTCAGATGCTTCAAACTGAGTTGATCTGCTGGTGAGGTGCTTCGACCCCTGGTCCATTCCCGAACTGTTACTTGGGGTGGTCCATTCCCAAACCATTGTTGTGAGGTGGTCCATTCCGAACCGTTACCTGCTGAGATGGTGCTCCATTTTTGAACCGTTACTTGCTGAGATGGTGGTCCATTTCCGAACCGTTACTGAGTTAAGATCGTGGTACATTTCCGAACCGTTACTTGATAGATGGTTCATTTTCGAACCATTACTGATGTGATGGTGGTCCATTTCCGAACCGTTACTGAGTTGAGATGGTGGCGAGGCGCTGTGACCCCAGGGTCTTGTTCCCGAACCACCGACTGGGTCTTGCTCCCGAACTGAGTTTTGGGTCTTGTTCCCGAATTAAATTGTGGGTCTTGTTCCCGAGTTGAATTGTGGGTCATGTTCCCAAATTGAGTTGTGGGTCTTGTTCCCGAATTGAGTTGTGGGGCTTGTTCCCGATTTGAATTGTGGGTCTTGTTCCCGATTTGAGTTGTGGGTCTTGTTCCCGATTTGAGTTGAGGGTCTTGTTCCCAAACTGAGTTGTGGGTCTTGTCCCTGATTTGAATTGTGGATCTTGTTCCCGATTTGAATTGTGGGTCTTGTTCCCGATTAGAGTTGTGGGTCTTGTTCCTGAAATGAGTTGTGGGTCTTGTTCCCGATTTAAGTTGTGGGTCTAGTTCCCTGGGCTTTGTTCCCAAACTGTGTAGAGAGTGGGCTTTATTCCCGAACTGTACTGATAATGTGGGCCTCGACCCTGGGATTCATTCCCGAAACTGCTGACAACGTGGGCCTTGACCCTGGGATTCATTCCGAAACTGCTGACAACGTGGACCTCGACCCTGGGATTCATTCCCGAAACTGCTGGCAATATGGGCCTTGACCCTGGGATTCATTCCAAAACTACTGATAATGTGGGCCTCGACCCTGGGATTCATTCCCGATGCTGCTGATAATGTGGGCCTCGACCCTGGGATTCATTCCCGATAATGCTTGTTTTCTCCGCTTTTTCTTTTTCTTCGAGACCTGCGAACAAAAACAAAACAAAAACTGCATGCATGTGACGTGTATGCATGTATGCATGGATGTGTTTCCTATTCCGATGGGTTAGGCCTTCCTTGTGCTCCTTGGTGCCATTTTCCTACAAATGTCTCTGTTCGCCCCCTGGGTCTGCTTATAATTTCCTTCCGCCGGTTCTTTTCTAGTGGTTGGTCAGTTCTCTTTTGTCTTATGGCTCAAGTTCTCGGTATATCCCTTATTCGCTGGGTGGTAGACTGGCCCCCCCAGACTTGGCTTAACTTTCTTCTCTCTGCTGTTTGCACTCGGCCAAAGTATATCATGTGATGTGACATTCCATACCAACATATTATACTGCCTCTTACGAAATAGTCCCAATAGTTATACATATTATTGTCCTAGTGTCGAAACCGGAGAACCTTCAAAGTACTCGATGTAACTCAAATCCAACTGTTTGAATAAATGATCTGAACCAGACTCAAAGTGTGTGTGTGCTAAGGTTCTTTTACAGCTTGATCCTTGGGTAAGGCAACTCAATGGTTTTTTTTTCAAAGAATGGTATCGAGGGGTCAAACCAACCTAGATGCATTGATCATGCTCTGTGATTACTTCTCCGTACTCAATGCGATATGATTTTCTTATCCTTTTCTTTCGTCTCTTTTTCGTCGTCTTTTTTTTTTACACACATACCCTTTAAGGTAGAATTTATCCTCATGGTGGTCCTAATACTTGCCCATTGGTAGCTTCACGCTTATCGGTTATATATGGTTTATATTTTCTTCTTTAGAGACTTTTCTTTTGTTTCCAACCATACCACATATCGTAACACAAGTAAGTCAGGATGGACATCTAAGCGAACGGTCATTCGTCAATCCGCACTCTCTTCAACTAGTCACATTGCTGACTACTCAGGCTTTCATCGCGAGTCTAGTCGAGATCAACTACTCAAAATATCGGATGAGAGTACCTATCGCACTTATCGTTTCTAAGGTTACACCCTAAAGCAAACAAATTCATCATCGGACTTATGTCTAACTATCAAGAACTAAAAACAAATAATTTTTTTTTCTCTTTTTTCTCCTATTTTTTTCTGAAGGCCCCCGATGGTCTTTTTATTATTGCCGTAATTTTTTCTGTTTCTCGGCTTCATTTTTCCCCGACATCCAGGTTTGCTAAACTCTTCTTGACAAGTCTTTCTTTTATAACCCAACGGATATCTATGATGGCTTTTAAGACGAGGGGTTAACATGATGCTTGTATGCATGAGATGCACGTGGTTATCAAAACAACATATATCCTTCCAACCTTATTTCTCCTACACTCGTGGTAAGTCCATTTCTGTCATAGGTATGGCTTATTTTATGTACCAATGTGGGGTACACAAAATCGTTCTCTCCTATGCTACGGGGTGAACCTTGGCTGCTTCTGTCCCTTTCCATCGGTAAAAGACAAAGACCGCCCATTTACAACATGGACTAAGCCTATTATGGGGATCGCACCATTATCTAGAAACAATGAATTGGGCTTTCGGCGACCGTGGTCATGGGGATAAACTTGGAAGCATCCAAAAGTATACAAATATGTCATAACAAGGCGTATCCTTTCTGGATGAAAGCTAGTGCGGATATCGGACTCATGCTCTGGCATACTTGGATCATGTTTGGATTTTCTAAGCCTATCAAGGTTTTCATACAAGTTGGCCCATTATCATTTCGAAGCGTTCAATCATATTATTGCGAGGTGTAAACTTGTCCCAGTTGAAAAAAGGCCCAACAGGCTTACACTTTTGCAATAACGTGGTTAAACAACGATTAATTGGGCTTTCGGTGACCGTGGTCATGGGGATAAACTTGGAAGCATCCAAAAGTATACAAATATGTCATAACAAGGCGTATCCTTTCTGGATGAAAGCGAGTGCGGATATCGGACTCATGCTCTGGCATACTTGGATCATGTTTGGATTTTCTAAGCCTATCAAGGTTTTCATAAAAGTTGGCCCATTATCATTTCGAAGCGTTCAATCATATTATTGCGAGGTGTAAACTTGTCCCAGTTGAAAAAAGGCCCAACAGGCTTACACTTTTGCAATAACGTGGTTAAACAACTTCAAATATTATGGGGCCCAAACACAAAGTGGCCCATCGGCATTTTAGAATCTTTTGGTCCAATTGTCATAAGACACAAACTCGTCCCAGTTTAAATGGCCCAACAAGTTTACATCCCATGACAAGAAGTCCAACTGAATCCAAATGATGATGGTCCCAAACACAAGCATAAAAGGGTAGCTCCTATGGGTCAAACAACTATGGTTCACATGTGGGTTTATAGGAGTGTAGACAAAGGCTCCCGTCGGTGAAGGATTTCCCACAACTAGGTCTCCACACTCAAGGGTTCGAGCGACCAAGTGAGCGCACCTTTTTTATACGCTACGGTACGTGCCAACAAATGATGATACATGAATGACTGTTAAATGGATTTCTTATTGAAGATTCCCTAGATGGAGGGTGGAGCGAACTCTCTTAAATACCCTAGCCTCTTAAGCTCTTATCGCCTTGGTGACAGGAATAAACAATAGATCCTCCAAATTAGTCCATCAAGGTAACTGTGGGCCACAGAAACTATGCGACGCATGCTGTTCTAGGCTCGCCAGCTAGTTGGGAGTACGGAGTAGCCCGCGGGGGACTAAACCGGAGAATAATAGAGTCGCCACCCGGTGTGAACCGAGAAAATAATTTAAGGCCGCACTCACCCCTCGCAAGGGAAGACCTCAAACCGTTGGGTTCGGAATGGTCCCTTACTTATGCCACTTGTAATGATGTGATTTATAAAATAATCTAACCAAGCCTAAGCAACATGTATTTCCAAGTGTATTCTACTTCTAAGTTCACATGCATGAAAATAAAGCTCATATCTAAGTTTGCATAAAATTAAATCGGAATACGGCAAGCATATGATTTCATAAGAACATTACATTCATGGATACGGCAATACAAGCAAATGATGATTGTACAAGAATGCTTAAAATTGAATTAGAATAATGGCAAGTGCATAATCTCACAAACACATTGCATTGATAATCATGGAAGCGCAAACAAGCAATAATTATGCAAGCATACATATTAAAGAGAGGCAATTAAGTGCATCATGTAAAAAGATAACTAGAGAGGCAATTATACGAAAAAATAAACATCTTACATTCGACCGAATATACATCATCCGGCGCGGCAAAGCATCGTGGTAAAGGATTTTAACCCCTCGACATGGAGGACCTTTAATCCAACTTACTAAGCCCATGCGCTAATAAAATAATGCATATAAAAAATAAAGAAAACAATATCGGACTTTGTATACCCGATTGAACACATCTTACATTCAACCGAATATACATCATCCGACACGGCAAAGAATCGTGGTAAAGGATTTTAACCCCTCGACATGGAGGACCTTTAATCCAACTTACTTAGCTCATGCGCTAATAACATAATGCATTAAAAAATAATGATAATAATATCATACTTTGTATACCCGATTGAACACATCTTACATTCAATCGAATATACATCATCCGGCGCGGCAAAACATCATGGTAAAGGATTTTAACCCCTAGAAATGGAGGACCTTTAATCCAACTTACTAAGCCCATGCGCTTTATCTAATCATTACACAAACAAATAACATTCAAAAATTAAATAACGGATAATAAACAAACAAGATAAAATAAATCGAAATATGTGCCGTTTGCTCGAGTAGTACGTGGAGTTGTATCCCAAGTACAGACCGTACTACCGTCCATTCGGATTCGGCTACGGAGTTTACGTCTGGGTTTCCATCCTATATACCACAAGAGGCGACACTTTTTCCATTTTATTCAAAGGCCACAACACACATCATTCACAATACTCATGCAAATAATAAACAATAAAAATACGAATGAAAATATATGTAAAAAGTGCCCTCAGGTCTAACCTTTTATGTCGACTTTCGGAAGCGCATTACAAGTCCGTCGGAAGGGCTAACACTCCGTAACTTTTCTGGTTCATTGGTCCACGTCTTTCTTCAATGTTTCGCTGCTCAAGCTACTGTTTTCCCTCTGTTTCGCTGCTGTTTTTGTTTTGTTTTCTGGTCACTATTTTATGGGAAATAATGGACTGTTTTGGCGATTTTTTGGGGTTGTTTGCTCACTTCTTTAGGGTGGTGTTTGTGTCTGTTTTAAGGGACTGTTTTGGTGGTTAGAGTGACTTTTTGAGGGCTGATTTTTGGTGAATTGAGGGGCTGGTTTCAGGGGGATTTGCATGCAGGTCAGGGGCTGGTTTCCGGGGGATTTACGTGCAGGTCAGGGAGTGCGTTTCAGGGCATTAAGGGCCTGATGGCTGGCAGTACCATGCTGAGTTTGATCATGAGTGGGCTGGCTGTTGGTTTATGGTGCGTTCACGTGGAGAGTTTTATTGGCTAGATGGCTTACGTAAAGCGGGCAGGTAGCGTGGAGTGCAGGGCTATGTGCGGGTGGTGTTGAGAGTTTAGGGCAGTTAAGGCGTGATGAAGGCAAAATGATCTGCGTGTGGAAGGGGTAGTGGCGTTGAAAGAAGATGATGGCGTGAAGGGCTGCTGAAAGTTATGTGGAGGGTTAAGTGCTGGCAGTGGCGTTGAGTTTAACGTGATGAGGGTTGTCGAGTGTGGAAGGTAGCTTATTCTTGTTAATTTATGGAGAGTTGTGTTTCACGTGGGTTTTCTGTTTGATTCGTGAGAGGAGAGGATGTATAGGGTTTATTTTCTTTGTGTTTTGTTTGTGAGATTGAGTTAGGAGGTGTGAAGGGTTGGAATTGGGTTTCTTTTATAGACAAAGGCTAGGGCTTCTCCTTGTTTGAAAATGAAGGAATCAATTAGTGTCTTACAAGGAAAGTCTAATATTTGATTGGGGGACATGTCTTGGCTAGATTAAGAATATGATATATTTAATTTGTTTTGATTAGGCATGAGATTTGTTTTATTTAGGTAGTTAATTTATTAATTAGGTAGGGATATATTTTATATTTTATTTGATTTATTTTAATTTGGTATGTGATTTTTTAGATTTGTTTTAATTTCACCATGTGTTAAATATGTGTTTTATTATTTTGGATATGCTTTAAGTGGGCTTGGGCGTGTGTGGGCTTATGATGGGCGTGTGGTTGGCTTGGTTTGTTTCAAGGGTTTTGGGCCAAGGTTAAGTGGTTTGCGAGGTTTTTGGGCTGAAGGTGCTTTAAAACGGAGGTCCAACAAGTGAACCCGAAGAAAAACAAGCGAATAAAATCTAACAAAAATATTGATTCCCTTTCGACGTCCGTTTCCCGTGACTTCCTCAACTTAATAGGTAGTGTCTCCAAATGAGACTCATCATAGGGACTTATATGCAAAAATGCAGTGCCTACAGTCGCCCCCACTTTGATGGGACTTGTGCAGTGTGTGACAATGACAATCCTATCAAAGTTTATGCAATGCATTTTTACTTACCTGGCTCACCAGCTGTGGGACACAGAAATTGGGCGACGCATGCTGTTCTAGGCTTGCCACCTCCCACCTGCCTTACCTGCTGCTTCGAACTGAGTTGATCTGATGGTCCATTTTCGAACTGTGCACCATTTTTGGAGCGCCATTTTCGGCATCTGTTGTGTGTGCTCCATTTTGGAGTGCCATTTTCGGCATCTGTTGTGTGTGCTCCATTTTGGAGTGTCATTTTCGGCATCTATTGTGTGTGCTCCATTTTGGAGTGCCATTTTCGGCCTCTGTTGTGGTAGCGGTCCATTTCCGAACCGTGCTGTGTGAGAATGTGGCTCATTTTTGAACCGTTAATTGATGAGAGGTGGCTCATTTTTGAACCGTTACTTGATGAGATGGTCTTTACCGCTACAATCCTGCGAACACAAAATAAAAATTGTATGTGATATGTATGCATGTATGCATGGATGCATGATGCTGATGTGGGCCTCGCCCCTAAACTGACACTGATGTGGGCCTCGCCCCCAAACTGATACTGCTATGGGCCTCGCCCCCAAACTGATGCGGATGTGGGCCTCGCCCCTAAACTGATACTGATGTGGGCCTCGACCCTCGGGACTCATCCCCAAACTGATACTGATGTGGGCATCGCCCTCAGACTGATACTGATATGGGCCTCGCCCCAAACTGATACTGATGTGGACCTCGACCCTCGGGACTCATCCCCAAACTGATACTGATGTGGGCCTCGCCCCCTGACTGATACTGATGTGGGCCTCGTGATGAGCGGAAAATATATCAATATTTACCACCCTTTTTACTTAATATTTTGTTTAGTTTCTCGGGGTTTTATGAACGTTTTGATGTGTTTTAGTTTATTTTACAGATAAAATAATATTGGGACTTAATGAAATCATTTAGGATGAAATATGGGTCAAATAAGGGCAATTATTGGACTTGATATTTTAATTTTGGAGATTGGAAACTTGAAAGGGCGTTTTGACGAAGTGCAGTTTTGGAAATTCCAATTTTGCGCATCTGTCGTATTTTGGGCATAATGTTTTACTCAGATATCGGATTGAGCTGATTCAAGTTCCAGATTAAAGAAGACTCAAAGATCTACAACTTTTAAAGACAAAATAATTTCTAATTCTGAAGATTTCATGTCCGAAATTGATGAACCATCCAGAAGTGTGTAGTGTGTAATTATTAAAGTCACTTTCAATCATTTTCAAAGCAAAAAATAAATTAATAAATAAATAATAAAAATTATCAAATCATCACCAAACATGAAGAGATTGGTGGAGCAATTAATAATGGATTTGGTGGAGCAATTAGTGGAGCAATTAGTGGAGCAATTAAAAATTGATTTGGTGGATGATTTGATGGAGGCAAAATTTTGCCTATAAATACCAAGCCATTTCATTTGTAAAATTCATACTTTCTTCTAAGGAATTCCTTAAGAATACTAAGAAGATTGTATCTTCTTTGTTTATTTATAGCTTTCAGTAATTAATTTCCATTTTCGCACTTTCTTTTCTTTACTTTTCAGTTTTTACTTTCCGCAATTTACTTTTACGCACAGTACTTTTCTTTCTTTAATTTTCAGTAATGATGAGGTAACTCCCCTTTGCTGGGGTAAAAGGTAAAACTTTTATTACTAATATTTAGATTAATCTCCCTTAATTATAATATATAAACTAGTTAAAACCTGACTTAACGAGGATACCGCCATATTGGTCGGTTGGTAATTATTTAAATTGGTTTTAACCTGACTAAACTGGATACCGCCTGATTGGTCGGTTGGTAATTAATTATTAATTTGACTTAATCTGGATACCGCCTATATGGCTGGTTGGTAATTATCATGTAAAGTTAATATATTATATTAAGGGAGATATCTAAAATAGAAGTAATAAAAGTGGATCCTTTTACCTCAGCATTTTCTTTTATTGTAATTTTACTTTATTTACTTTTCAGCAATTTACTTTTCAGCAATTTACTTTTCAGTATTTAATTTTTAGTATTTTACTTTATGTCTTTTCTTTTATTTAAGTTTTTACTACCTGTAAATATGTGTCGTAACTAAGCCAGTTATCTGGGGTTGTGATGAAATCCAATATCACGGTTTATAAGGGGTTAAATTATAGTTTGGGTAATATAAAGGTTTATTTATTGAGTCTTAAACCTAATGCTTTTTATTAACTGGCCATTAATAAAATTGAACTGGTAAATCTAAAATGAACTAGACATAGGGATTTTAGGTTTAAGACCTTAGACTTAATAGCTCACGATCTTCCTTGAGGATAGATAACCCTTTAATAGATTTCCTTATAGGATAGGAATATACCTGTCGGGCGGGGGTAGCCATAATTGGAACTTAAACTTAATGAATCCAGATAATTTGGTTGACATAGACATATGGTTCAATTGGATTAAACTGGGTATTTGTGTCTGACCATCGACAGAGGCTTACACATAATTTAGTGTTCCAGGTTAATAAATCAATATATTACCCAACTTTAAGATAACACTTCATCTTTAAAATGATATTGGAAGAAATCACAACCCTAGATAGTTTTTAATATTAAATTTTCTTAAAATCTACTTTCGAACAATGTTATTTACTTGTTTTTAAATTTAGAATCGTCACCATTTCAAATCAATCAAACAACCTGTTAGATACTAGTAATCATTTGACCTCATAAAATTAATAGATTAGATATTAAGTCCTCGTAGGATCGATATTTTTATACTACTTGAACGATATGTGCGCTTGCGTTATACGTGTGTGTTTACGCCGGTCACCTCGCCCTCAGACTGATACTAATATAAACCTCACCCCAAACTGATACTGATGTGGGCCTCGCCCTCAGACTAATACTGATATGGGCCTCTCCCCAAACTGATACTGACGTGGGCCTCACCCCTGACTGATACTGATGTGGGCCTCGCCCTCAGACTGATACTGATATGGGCCTCACCCCAAACTGATACTGATGTGGGCCTCACCCCAAACTGATACTGACGTGGGCCTCGCCCCCAGACTGATACTGACGTGGGCCTCGCCCCCAGACTGATACTGATATGGGCCTCGCCCTAAACTAATACTGATGTGGGCCTCGCCCCAAACTGATACTGATATGGGCCTCGCCCCCAGACTGATACTGATGTGGGTCTCGCCCTCAGACTGATACTGATATGGGCCTCACCATAAACTGATACTGATGTGGGCCTCTCCCCCAGACTGATACTGATATGAGCCTCGCACTAAATTGATACTGATATGGGCCTCAACCCTATGATTCATTCCTGAAAACTGCTGACACTGTACTGTTGCTGCTTCTGGTTGTCTTGCATTTGACGCTTTCTGTTTTTCTTTGCTGAAACCTGTGAATACAAACAAAACAAAGCACAACAAAATAAAAGAATGCAAGTGTGTTAGGTGTATGCATGCATGCATGAATGAGTTTCCTATTCCGTTGGGTTAGGTCTTCTGTCAGGTGACTGCTCGGTTTTCTCTTCTTCAGGCAAAGTACTGCTTCAATATATCCACGTTGATTAGCTTGGTGAACTCATTTCTTTCCAAGTCTGACAGTCTCACTGCACCATTTCCCAATTTCTGAATGGCTATCCTATCTTTTCTGTTTGCTTCTTCCGAAGATTCCCCGTGTTCTAAACATCACTAAGTATCATAGTACCAAGGTTGAATGCTTTTATCAAATATACTCATGTTGCAGGTTGAAAGGAAGAGACTCAGGCAAGTGAATGGAATGAACGCCTTTATTATCATTAATAAATGGTTCAAACAAGTAGGCAAAATCAATGTCTATATTAAAAATGCAGGATCAAATAAACTAGGAAAAACAATCTCATCATCCACAGCATTGTCTTCTTCCTCGGCCTATGTTTCTTCATCGTTGTCATCCCCTATCCTCATGAAAGAAGCTGGGTGGTTGAGAGCTTGGAGGATGAAGCTTTCGGGTAGGCCAGAGTTGATCATATAGGTGGGTGGTGGAACGGAGTGGTAATTTGGTAGGGGGTTCCGATGTGTGTTGGGTTGTTCCTCTTCAGGATCGGGTATTTTATGTGCATCAATGAGGTTTTGGATTTCATGCCTAAGGCGGGTAGAGTTGTCAGTTTCGTGGCCTCTCCTCTGATGCAAGTGGCAATACAGGCTTAGGTCGAGGTTGGGTGGTATAGGATCTGGGAGTGGTTTAGGCTCTAAGGGTTTTAGGAGTCCTTGTCCCTTCAATCTCAAGCACCTTATATAAAGGCTTCCCCAGGTTAGAGAAATGCTGGTTTCTGATGGCAGCAACCTCGGTAGTAGCGGGCTTAGTCTCAGAATGCCCCCCAAAAGTTCTTCTATTCTGGCCATAGAACTTTCTGTTTCAGCCTCTTCCTCCTCAATATCCATAACTGTCTCCCTCAACTGTCAGAAATCAGCAATCATCGAAGTCATCCTCCTCAGCTTACCATAAATAGAGGGCTTGGTGCCCTTGATGATTATTTTTATCTGGTCCTTTTCCGAGGGCCGAGTCTGCATTTTCAGAAGTTAGCTCCTCCAGCGATCCACATAGTTTTTGAAGCTTTTCTCCGGCTTCTGCTTGGTATTCTTTAAATCACGGAGTGACAAATCAATTTCCAAATCTGTAACATATTGCTTCAGAAAAGAATCAGCCAGTTCCCTCCAATCTTCCCTAATATTCTTCTCAAGGCTGTGATACCAAACTACCGGCGCTCCCTCAAGTGACATCCCAAACATTTTCTGCACTTGACGCTTGGATAAACCCACTGAACTAATAACTGAAACATACTGACAGAGATGAACCCTCGGATCCCCATTCCCGTTGAACTTAGCCATATCCGGCATCTTGAACTGGGCTGGCAACTATTCTTAGAAGGTCATTGCCTCATAATCTAACAACTCTTCATGTTTACCCCTCATTTTTCGGGTAACTATTTCAACCTGATCCCGAAGCTTCTGAAATTCTGCCTGAGACCCAATCACTCTGCCTGTTGCATACTCTGCCATGTCGTCATCAAAAGCGGGTATATCATCCCCAAACCCATTCGGAGGCTCCTCGCGCCTCACATTCTCAGAACTTCCCCCAGCACGGGGTACAGCCATACCAGCCACAGCAGTAGTCAAAGCTTACGACTGTTCAGTAATTTTGGCGAGACCATTTTCCAACTGATCTATCCGGGATACCTCGTTATCGGATGTACTCATATCTGTTACCGGTCTTTTAGTGAGTCTTCCCTCTTTCCTAACCCAACGGGAGTCTATGATGCCTTTTAAAATTCTCGGTCAACATGTATGCGTGCAATGCATGTAATATATAAACCCATAGAAATTTACACTAGTTGGCCCATTATCATTTTAAAGTGTTCAACCACGCCATTGCGCGGTGCAAACTTGTCCCAGTTGAAAAAGGCCCAACAGGTTTACACTTTGCAACAACGTGGCTAAACAACTGTAAATGATGAGAGGCCCACACATAAAATGGCCCATCAGCATTTTAGAAGCTTTTGGGCTAACTGTCATAGGAGTGAACTCGTCCCAGTTTAAATGGCCCAACAAGTTCACATCTCATGGCAAGAAGTCCAACCGTATCCAAATGATAATGTTCCTAAACACAAACATATAATGGCCCATTGGCGTTTTAGAAGTTTTTGGCCCAATCATCATAAGATACGTTCTTGTCCCAGTTTAAATGGCCCAACAAGCCAATACCTCATGAAAAAAGGTCTGAATGGATCCAAACGACCATGTTCCCAAACACAAGCACAAGTAAATAATTCTTATTAGTTCTACGACTAAGGTTCACATGCGGGTTTACGGGGTTGTGGACAAAGGCTCTCGCTGACGAAGGATTACCCACAACTAGGTCTCCATACTCAAGGGTCCGAGCGACCAAGTGAGCGCACCTTTTTTATACACTAAGGGACGTGCCAACGAGCTATGGTGTGTGACTGACTGTCAAATGGATTTGTAGTTGTAGATTCCCCAAAGGAAGGGTGGAGCGAGGCTCTCTTAAGTACCCAAGCCTCTTAGGCTCTTATCTCTTTGTGTCAGGAATAAACAACGAGACCTCCAAATTAGTCCATCACAGTAGGCTACAAGTAGATGATTATCTAGGTGCCTTCACAACTTTTCCTTATAGAAAGGTAGTGAGTGAAGTAAGACACCAAACCATTACCTAGCCTTAAAAGTGCCTTTGATTAAACCTCTTTAAACCCACTATAGGAACGGTAAACTTAAAGAACAAATCATAATATTACAAGACATTATTTCGGGGCCGATTCTCTAACCCCAGTAGAGTCGCCAGACTGTGGGACACAGAAACTGGGCGACGCATGCTGTTCTATGCTCGCCAGCTAGTTGGGAGTACGGAGTAGCCCACGGGGGACTAAACCGGAGAATAATGGAGTCGCCACCCGGTGTGAACCAGGAAAATGATTTAAGGCCGCACTCACCCCTCGCAAGGGAAGACTTCAAACAGTTGGGTTCAGAATGGTCCCTTACTTATGCCACTTGTAATGATGTGATTTGTGCAATAATCTAACCAAGCCTAAGCAACATGTATTTCCAAGTGTATTCTACTTCTAAGTTCACATGCATGAAAATAAAGCTCATATCTAAGTTTGCATAAAAGTAAATCGGAATACGGCAATCATATGATTTCATAAGAACATTACATTCATGGATACGGCAATACAAGCAAATGATGATTGTACAAGCATGCTTAAAATTGAATTAGAATAATGGCAAGCGCACAATCTCACAAACACATTGCATTGATAATCATGGAAGCGCAAACAAGCAATTATTATGCAAGCATACATATTAAAGAGAGGCAATTAAGTGCATAATGTAAAAAGATAACTCGAGAGGCAATTCTACGTTAAAATAAACATCTTACATTCGACCAAATATACATCATCCGGCGCGGCAAAGCATCGTGGTAAAAGATTTTAACCCCTTGACATGGAGGACCTTTAATCCAACTTACTAAGCCCATGCACTAATAACATAATGCATATAAAAAATAAAGACAACAATATCGGACTTTGTATACCCGATTGAACACATCTTACATTCAACCGAATATACATCATCCGGCGCGGCAAAGCATCGTGGTAAAGGATTTTAACCCCTCGAAATGGAGGACCTTTAATCCAACTTATTAAGCCCATGCGCTTTATCTCATCATTACACAAACAAATAACATGCAGAAATTAAATAACGGATAATAAACAAACAAGACAAAATAAATCAAAATATCTGCCGTTTGCTCGAGTGGTACGTGGAGTTGTATCCCAAGTACAGACCGCACTACCGTCCATTCGGATTCGGCTATGGAGTTTACGTCTGGGTTTCCATCCTATATACCACAAGAGGCGACACACTTTCCATTTTATTCAAGGGCCACAACACACATCATTCCATAATACTCATGCAAATAATAAACAATAAAAATACGAATGAAAATAGATGTAAAAAGTGCCCTCAGGTCTAACCTTTTATGTCGACTTTCGGAAGCGCGTTACAAGTCCGTCGGAAGGGCTAACACTCCGTAACTTTTCTGGTTCACTGGTCCACGTCTTTCTTTGATGTTTCGCTGCTCAAGCTACTGTTTTCCCTCTGTTTCGCTGTTATTTTTGTTGTGTTTTCTGGTCACTGTTTTATGGGAAATAAGGGACTGTTTTGGTGATTTTTTGGGGTTGTTTTCTCATTGTTTTAGGGTGGTGTTTGTGTCTGTTTTAAGGGACTGTTTCGGTGGTTACATGGACTGTTTGAGGGCTGATTTTTGGTGAATGGAGGGGCTGGTTTCAGGGGGATTTGCATGCAGGTCAGGGGCTGGTTTAAGGGGGATTTGCGTGTAGGTCATGGGGTGCGTTTCAGGGCATTAAGGGCGTGAAGGCTGGCAGTACCATGCTGAGTGTGATCGTTAGTGGGCTGGCTATTGGTTTATGGTGCGTTCACGTGGAGATTTTTATTGCTTGTTGAATGGGCGTCTTTAGTTTATGTGGGCAACGAGGGCTAGATGGCTTACGTAAAGGGGGCAGGTAGCGTGGAGTGTAGGGCTATGTGCGTGTGGTGTTGAGAGTTTAGGGCAGTTAAGGCGTGCTGAAGGCAAGATGATCTGCGTGTGGAAATGGTAGTGGCGTTGAAAGAAGATGATGGCGTGAAGGGCTGCTGAAAGTTATGTGGAGGGTTAAGGGCTGGCAGTGATGTTGAGTTTAACGTGATGAGGGTTCTCGAGTGTGGAAGGTAGCTTATTCTTGTTAATTTATGAAGAGTTGTGTTTCACGTGGGTTTGTTGTTTGATTCTTGAGAGGAGAGGATGTCTAGGGTTTATTTTCTTTGTGTTTTGTTTGTGGAATTGAGTTTCTTTTTATAGACAAAGGCTAGGGCTTCTCCTTGTTTGAAAAGGAAGGAATCAATTAGTGTCTTACAAGGAAAGTCTAATATTTGATTGGGGGACATGTCTTGGCTAGATTAGGAATATGATATATTTAATTTGTTTTGATTAGGCATGAGATTTGTTTTATTTAGGTAGTTAATTTATTAATTAGGTAGGGATATATTTTATATTTTATTTGATTTATTTTAATTTGGTATGTGATTTTTTAGATTTGTTTTAATTTCACCATGTGTTAAATATGTGTTTTATTATTTTGGATATGTTTTAAGTGGGTTTGGGCGTTTGTGGGCTTATGGTGGGCGTGTGGTTGGCTTTTGGTGGTTGGCTTGGTGTGTTTCAAGGGTTTTGGGCCAAGGTTAAGTGGTTTGTGAGGTTTTTGGGCTGAAGGTACTTTAAAACGGAGGTCCAACAAGTGAGCCCGAAGCTAAACAATCGAATACAATCTAACAAAAACACCGATTCCCTTCCGACGTCCGTTTCCCGCAAATTCCTCGACTTAAAAGGTAGTGTCTCCAAATGAGACTCATCATAGAGACTTATATGCAAAAATGCAGTGCCTACTGTAAGCTATGAGTAAATGATTATCTAGATGTCTTCACAGCTTTTCCTTTTGGCTACAAAAGGTAGTGAATGAAGGAGGACACCAAATCAATACCTAGCTCTAATAATGCCTTTGGTTAAACTCATTTGTCATAACCCACTTGTAGACATGGTTAACTAAAGCAAAAATATGAACAAATAATAATTGTCTAAACATAAACAATGAAGAGATACAATTAAGTTCCTAACGCGAAAGAAATAAATAAATCATACATGGAGATAACGTGCTATTTCTAATGAACCATGGATAAACACAAGATTAGATAAAATGAAATATGCCCGTTTCTCAAGTAATACGTGGAGTTCTATCCCAAGTTCAGACCGCACTACCATCTATTCGGATTCGGCTACGGAATTTACGTCTGGGTTTCCATCCGATATACCACGAGAGATAGTACAAAATCATTCATCCAACAACAATAACATACATGAACCAACAATATGCATGAGAAGAAATACTAATAAATAATTGAAAAAGATGAACGAGAGTAAATAAAAGGGTGCCATCAGGTCATACCTTTTAAGTCGCCTCTTGGAAGTGCGTTACGCGGCCGTCGGAAGGGTTAATGCTCCGCAACTCCTCTGGTTCACTGGTTCAATATTTTCCTTCGTTGCTTCACTGTTTTGGGCTGCTGTTTTCTCTGTTTTTCTTCACTATTTTTGCTGCTGATTGGTCATCATTTTTGGGTGATGTTTTTACTGTTTTTTGTCTCGGTTTTTATGTGTTGTTCGGTCACTGTTTTACTGGTTTTCAGGGGGGTGTTTTGGCTACTGGAGGGGCAGTTTATTGGCTCGGTTTTGGTTTGTTGTTTCACGGTGAATGCTATTTTTAGTTGGTACCGTCTGTCTTTTCTCCAAGGTGTCTTTGTTTCACGTGTTTTGGCTTAAGGTTGTTTCTAGTCGGTGGAGGGGGCGCATTATGTTTGGGCTAGTGAGGGTATTTTTTGTAGTGTTTGTTCACAGTGAAGGCTGATTTTGTTTGTGTGCTTTAGTGCTTTGGTGAAGGGTTGTCCACGTTGGTGAGCTGCCCGTGGTTGCTGCCGAGAGATGAAGGAATAGAGAGAGAGATCTAGGAGTGGCGACAAGTCTAGGGTTTATTTTGTTTTCTTTTGTCAAGAGAGGAATGATAGAGTTGCTTTAGTTGCTTAGGGTTTTTGTCTTGCCGAGTGTGCAAAGTGAGGGAGAACCATGTGCATTTAGGGTTTCTTTGATTTTTTTGTTGCTTCTGCGGTATGAATGTTGGGGTTGGGATTATTATTTTGTGTTGGTGTTGGTCGGTGGGGGTTGTTAATTTGGCTTGACTTTGTTTATTTGATTGGTGGCTAAGGGGTGTTATTTTGTGGCTTGTTTTGATCGATGGAGCCGAGAAGGAGGGTGGCTGTGTCGGTTTGTTATGCTTCTTGTTCACGTGTGTATTGTCAGCTAGCGAATGCTTTGTTTGGGTGAAGGGTGTTTTATTGAGGGGCTGTTTTGTCTTGTGATTGGCGAGAAGAATAGAGGAAAGAGAGAAAGGGTTAGGGTTTACTTCGTGAGTGTCATAAGATAGAGCGTTGCCTAGAGATCTAAGGTTTTCAGTCGGTAGGGTGAGGTAGGCTTAAGGGTTTTTGTGATTGTTTTGTTGCCTTGTCAGTGAGGAGTGGAGACTTGCCAGCGTGGCTGCTTTTCTTTTGTTTATCGTGGCATGCTTGGTTTCTGTGGTTTCGTGGGTTGATGAGAGGGTTGAGAGAGAGAGATGAGAGGCTATTTAGGGTTTGCCGAGAGTGTGTTTAGAGAGAGGCGAGAGAGAGGCTAGAGAGAGGGATTATTTTCTTTGTGAATTTTTGTGTGAGCTGTGAGAAGTTAGGGTGTTTTTTTGTTATTGCCGTGAATGAGTTTTAGAGGAGAGGTTTGGTTTGTGTGTCTTTTTATAAGAGTGGGTTAGGGTTTTCCTTGTATGGGAAGGAAATAAAGATTGTGCAATAATGTGGAATATTTAATTAGTTTGTTATAAGAAATGATTTGTTTTAATTTAGGAAGGTGATTTATTTAGTTTAGGAAAGGGATTTATTTAATTTAGGAAGGAGATTTGTTTTAATTTATGAAGGAGATTTGATTTGATTTATTTAATTTGTGACATGTGTTTTAAATGTTTTAATTATTTGGATTGGGCTTGGGCGAAATGGGCTTTGGATAGGTGCGGGGGTTTAATATTTTAAAACAAAGATTAATCGAGCGAACCCGAGGTAAAACAAATGAATTAAATTGATGATGTATTTATTTCTTGAATTTTCCCTTCCGACGTCTGTTTCCCGCGACTTCCGTAACTTATCGGGTAGTGCCTCCATGCGAGGCTCATCATCGAGCTTTATCTAAAAATGCAGTGTCTACAAACAGTATATATGATTGCTGTAAGAATTGTTCATAAATGGTTCAATGTGTTTAATTATTGAACAGATCATTTATGAGGTTCCAAAGTGGTTTAGGGATTGGTGAATGATGATAGGGGCACTTTGGGAATTGGAAAAATGAATAAGAAAATAGATAAATAAAAAAATTTGCGTTTTTTATTTTTTATTTTTTTTAATTTGTTTTGAATTCCAATTCGGCCAAAACTCTCATTATCCAAATGGATTTACCGTGGCAATAGGTAAAAGGTTTCATCGTAATCGACACAACATTGATAACGATATCTTTCCGCTACAAGCCTAGCTTTGTACGTTGGTACGTTGCCTTCCATGTATATCTTCCTTGAAAACTTATATAGTACCAATAGGCACAATGCCTTGCGGTACAACAACTAGTATCCAAACTTAGTTGATATATATGGGATCCATTTCGGACAATATGGCACTTTGCCATAATAGGGAGACGATACCTTATATCACTTCCCATACGTAGTCAGTTCGTATTTCTCAATAAGATTGAAATCTTTATGAGGCGAGATCAGAAACCCATACCCCAGGTTATTTTCTGACTCTCTCCGACTTACGTGGTTCTTGTGTATTCGAAGATTATTGGTATAGTTTCATCCTTGATGAACTATTTAAGTTCCATTAGGAATCGATGCCATGAATAGTATTACTCCGATTTTTCATCGAGTTTTACTATCCTCCCACTTACCACTGCATATTGGTATTCCTCTTAGGAAAACCGCATGGCGAGCAACAATTACATTGTTCTCTTGTGAGTTATATAAGTACTATACTTTGGTATCCCTAGGATTGTTGGTGTTTGCTAAGGTCCCAAGATCATTAAACAAGCATGAAATAAGTGCGAATACAAATCAACGAAGTTGCGGAATACTCACATCGATTGGTTGAGCGACGCGGGAGGCAACAAAACTGAAATTCTACTCGGCAGTGGACTGCACAGCTCACTGGTTTTTCGGCCATGGTTGGATCATCTTCGTCAAGCTCCAAGCTTCGTCAAATGATTCCCCGCTCATGGGTGGACTTCCCTATCACCTTCGCATGACTTCGTAGTGTGCTAGCACTCCCGATTTTGCCACAAAATCGCGACTTTAAGCTTCCCTTTTCCTCTTCGCTCACGGCAGTTCAATGCCAAACCAGTGAAGAAATTGCCCTTTTGGGAGAGAGAGAGATAGATGAGAGAAAGAAAGTGTTGTGTGTTTTTGGCTTCAAATTTGTGTATCTAATACCCAAATGTGAATTTCAAATCCATTTGGAATGAATTTGGCTTTCAAAAAGTCAAGCCTTAATGGCACCAACCACACACATCACTTTATCAATCAATCAAGTTGTCAAGTCACATCACTCAAAGTGACATGTGATTTGACGCTTGATGCGACTAATGATTTGACGCTTGATTTGACTTGCGTACCGCACTCGAATTCGAAATGCGAATGCGCTCGCAAATAATCTCGGGCTCGGGTTCGTTAATTCTAAATTAACGAATTTTTCGTTGCGTCGTAATTAAATGATTACGTCTAGCGAAATCACTATTCACGTCGCTAACGAATTAATTCTAAATTAACTCGTTCGCCCGAATTAAAATCTAATTTTAATTCAGCGTCGAAATCCAATTTCGTTTAATATATCGAATATATTAATTTATCGATTAATTCCAAATTAATAGTTATCTCTCTTTAAATGATATTTTATCCCAGATAAAATATCTCTGCAATTAATCCCAGATTCATTTTCTCTCTCTTCTAATTAATCCCAGATTAATTTAGAGTGCGAGTCATACGTCATCGGTGAATCTTCGGGAAGCGACCCATGAGATCCCCGGATATGTTGGCAGTAAATTCGGTCGTCGGATAACCGAACACGTAAGTACCTAGTACTACGTTTGTACCGATTTACAAAACAAGGTTGGCTTCTAGCAAAGCGCCATGCCTTCCCAATTCTCCAGAAATATCCTTAAAAGAATAAAGGATCTATATCAGGAGTAGTATACGTAGTATTGTGTATGTCGATCCAGTATCGGATGATCACGTGCTAGGCCTGGGGCTGGATTTGTGTCTGCCCCGTACGAAGCACATGTCGGATGTCTGGTAACTAGTCTCTATAATCGGATAAACTTGACCTTGTCATTTTATCCCGATGACTGCAGTACTTAAGAGTACTAGTATCGTATCCTACGTGACCATCATCTCCATATGACTGAAGTGATACTTCCGTCTTGACATCATACCCAACACACAACCATGTATCCATCCGATATACATTATTCATGCATCTCAACCATGTATTCACACAAGCATGTTATCAATCAATCTAATCAAATTAATTAATCTGATAATTAGTGATCATCCAATGTTCAAACAACGATTTGATTTTGCTCGAGTCAAACTCGTTTTGCGAATAAGTACTTAAAGTACGAATTCTCGAATTAAATTAAACTACATAATTAAATCCAATTTAATATGCATTCAATTCTAATTCACTATTTAATTCAAAATTAAATACTACACTTTAATAATGAACTTTTACGACTTAAATTCCAAATTTAATTGCAACGGGTCTCAAAGCCCGATTAACGTCCAACGTCAATTTAATTAAAGTCCAATGAGCTTTTAATTAATTTCTTAAGACATGGACTTTTGGTCAACTCGGGTCAAACCGAATAACCAAAATCCAATCCGGGAGTTACCCCATAAGCCCATAAATCAATTTTGGCCCATTAGGCCCAATTAAACTTTAAAGGTCCATTAAGTCGCATTTGGGCTTTATGGAGGCGGTTATGGGCCTAATTGGATCCAACCAATTTTGCCTAAACCAAACTTTGTACAACAAAGCCCAACAAGCCCAATTACAACACTAAAGCCCAAATCCAATTTTAAGGCCCAATAAATTAAACACAAAAAATTCCAAATTTCACATTTAATTAACCAAATTGTATTACACAATTAATTACCCAATTAAAATTTCCAAAACACCAATTAGCCTAATTAATCATGCTCTTTAATATTAAATCATGTCCAACATAATTTAATTAAAATCAAACCCAAACATGCTTTATCATTCTCGGCAATGGAGGGGATTTTTGTGTCCGATTCGAATTCAATCCAATTGATTCCACAATCGACATTAAATCACATTCCTCAATCGTTTCAAGTCATCCAATGATCAACGAAACAAAAATCACCAAGATAATAATGGCTTCATACTCTCGGCTTTTAGGGTTTATTATGCCAAATTACAAATCCAATCCAATTGAATCAAATTCAACATTAAATAAACATTCCCTAATGATTTCCAACACATCTAATGAATCAAAAATCAAAATCACCAAGACATATAGGATCACCAACCATTCGGCCAACATCCAATTTTGGGGAAAATTGTTCAAAATCAATATTCTTGAAATTGATCAAATCAAACTTCAATTAAACATGTTTTAAGCATACTCAATCATCCAATTCAACCAAATCATGCTCGAAAACATTTTACCCAAATTTTAAGCCCTAAACTTTTTCATGCTCAAACCTTGCTCTAGATGCCATTGTTGGTTTCTATTAAGGTCCCAATATCAATAATAAGCATGAATCAAGTGTGAATACAAATCAACGAAGTTGCGGAATACTCACATCGATCGGTTGAGCGACGCGGAGGCAACAAAAACTCAACTTTCTGCCTCTTCACTGGTTCGGCAGTGGCAGTGCAACCAGTCCCCATTTTCGGCTTTTGAGGATCTTCATCAAGCTCCAAGCTTCGTCGAACGATTCCCGGCTCATGGGTGGACTTCCCTATCACCTTCGTATGTCTCGTAAGTGTGCTAACACTTGAGATTTTGCCACAAAATCCCACTCATTGCTTCCCACTGCTCACAGTTTTGGAAGAAACCATTGAACAAATAATGCCCCAAGGGCGTGAAGAAGAGAGAAGTGAGGAAGAGAGGAGAGATGATGTGTTGTTTATTGGTTTTTGTGTATCAAATACACTTTATATATTTTTCAAAAAATAAATAAAGGATTTATCAAATAGACTTCCGTCTTGACATCACACCCAACACACTACGATTCTCAATATACCCAGCATAGGCGTACACAGAACCTGTTAAAGCCCTGGAAGACCGCAACCAAAGTATTTTAATTGTCACAAGTATTAGCGGTGCAAGTCTCAGGATAAGACCAAATACACCTACCCTGATTTCGGACTTCCATAGACACATAGTCATACTACCAATGGAATTCCGAGGGGGTCTATCCAGAGCGAAGCTGTTTCCCGTACCATCGGTAAAACACAACCTCCTATTACACTTGTATGAGTATCATATACCCAAATATGAGAACTATGTCGTTATGCCCTCACAACGCGCACAAGTGTAATACTAGTCTTTTACGTATTTATCATGTCCAATCTCGATAATACTCTGACTAGGGATATTTAATGATTTATCCTTCGTGGACTGATACTGTCTCATATCATTCTCAATCCAGGAACAAATCATAGGGACCTCCTATCATTTATACATCTAGGTGATCTAATCACAAATGATAAGAGTGCAATCTTCTTTGTCACATAGTTAATTTGTACAACAACACCATGATCTGTAAAAATAGTGACGCTATGGGTCATAATTGTCCAACAATCTCCCACTTGGCCTATAGCCAGTCACTCGAGTGTCTGACACCCGAACTATGACGGTTGGCTCAAACTGCTGAGAAATGCTTCCGTCAGCGGATTTGTATGATTATCATCAGATGCGATTTATTCGATCATCACATCACCACGATGTATGATCCGAACGAATCAGATGAATAGTCGAAGTATGTATCTGGATCGTTGATGAGACCATTAATTCTTTAGCATGTGCTGACGCCTAGCTCAGTTGCTAACAGAATTATATCTAATCTAATTAGATTTTTATCGACCCAAATGGCTTTTATTGCCGCCTCAGCTGCAGCAATAACCCGCATTTGTTGTTTATTCGGTAACAGTATCTTGCTTGGAAGATTTCCAGCTCACTGTTCCGTTATTCAAACTGTATAGTATTGTTTGCGACTTATAGTCGTCTTATCGGTTAGGAAACTTGCTACAGTGATCCCAGTCATTTCAAGTTCTCCTTCTCCATATACTAAGACATCATCTTTAGTTCTCTAAGAAACTAACTGATGTTCTTAACATCAATCCAGTGACTATCACTTGGATTGGCCTGTTTGTGAATCCATATGCTCAAAGCGTATGAGACACCAGGTTGCGTACATTTTTCATGAAAGCCAAGCTTTCACCGATTGTTTATTATGGGAATATCATTTCTAAGAAATGACATATTTTCATTATTTATAGGACAGCCACTGTCAGTGCGCTCCCACTAATCCTCTTATATACACAAGAATCATTTTGTTTCAAATTAAATCATAGACCATTATGATTACATCAAAACGATAATTCCAAGAACCTAATGCTTGCTTCAATCCAAACATGGATCGAATAACCTGCAAACCTTGTTTACTACTTTTGGTACAACAAAACTGTCAGGATGTTGTAAACATCCTCCAAAAGGTTTCCTTTTCAGGAAAGCGATTTTCCCGTTAAGCTGACATATTTCATAAATGAAACACGCATCTTTAGCAAGCATTATCCAAATGGATTTACCATGGCAACAGGTAAAAGGTTTAATCGAAATCAACACAATGTTGATAACGATACATTTCCGCTAAAAGCCTAGCTTAGAACGTTGGTATGTTGCCATCCATGTACGTCTTCTTTGAAGACTTATAAGTACCAATAGGTACAATGCCTTGCGGTACATCAACTAGTATCCAAACATAGTTGATATATATGGAATCCATTTCGGATTCATGACACTTTTCCATGATTAGGGAGTCGATACCTGGTATCACTTCCTCATACGTAGTCAGTTGGTATTCCTCAATAAGATTGACATCTTTATGAGGTGAGATCAGAAACCCATACCCCATGTTGTTTTTTGACTCTCTCTGATCTACGCGGTTCTTGTGTATTCGAAGATTACTGGTATAGTTTCATCCTTGATGAATTATTTATGTTCAATTACGGAATGGGTGCCTTGAATAGTATCACTCCGATTTTCATCGAGTTTTACTATCCTCCCACTTACCACTGCATATCGGTATTCCTCTTAGGAAAACCGTATGGCGAGCAACAATCTAATTGTTCTCTTGTGAGTTGTATAAGTACTATACTTAAGGTATCCCTAGGATAACCTACAATTGGCACTTATCCAATTTGGGTTTTAGTTTGGTATCATCAAACATATGCCTAGCATTCCCAAATTATTCAGGAATGAGAAAACCCAGTTTCTTTCCTGTTCATATCTAATATGAAGTCTGTCTAACAGATTTAAATGGAACCTTATTCTAAATAAGTTCTGCACTGTTTATGCTTATCCGTTGAAGGAAATGGTAGCTCAGAGCGACTCATGATTAACCTTATCATGTCTAACAAAATTCGGTTACTCAGTTCGGACACACCGTCAAACTGACGTGTTCCAGAAGGAGTCCTCTTAGAAAGAATATTTTACTCTTTCAAGTATATTAGAAACTAATTGCCATAGTATTTTCCATTACGGTCTTACCGTGACGGTGTAATACTTCAGCCGATCTGTTTGTCTATTTCGTGTCGAAACTGTAAAAGTTTCCGATTTGTGTTCTTCAAAAGAAACACATAACCATAACGCGATGCCACATCCGTAAAGGTCACGAAATATTCATATCCACTTCTAGCCTAGATAGACATGGGCCCACTTGCTTCACTATGAACTAGGGCTAATAGATCGGTGGCATTTACACTTTTACCAAGTAAATAGTGTTATAGGCATTTTGCCCAATAAACTAGATTCGTAGACTTTATTTGATTGAAATCAAATTAGTCCGAGTACCCACTCTTCAAAAGTGTGGATATACGAGTCTTGTTTAATCGTGTCCCAGACAACAATGCCACAAAAGTTTCATCTGATCAAATCAGTTTGAGTTATTTGTTTGTCATGTTATATATTTGAGTTTTATTTATATTCAAAATATAAATGTTGTTATTCACATCTAATGTGTTTATCTCAATATCATATTTATATAATAAAACACTTTACTGTTCTAGAATATAAAGGTAAATCCGCAATGGATTAAACACTGATGTAGAGATAATGTTTCTAGTCAAACTAGTTACATTGTAACAGTTTCCTAATTTAAGTACACACCCGAAGGTAGTTTCTAAACTTAGGTACCTGCGGTTAAAACAGCGACTTTCGTCTCATTTTCAATTCGCAGATAAATCTCTATTGAAGTCAGTATCATGTTCAAAACAGATTCTGAACATCAATATATTTATTTACCACACTAAGTATTTAAAATCCAATTTAATACTAGTAGTGACCATAATGTTGACAAACATATTTGAAGTCAGAGCCTTGCTCGTTCTTCAATTCCTTCATGTCTGCTTTGTCCAAACGGCAGTCACGCTTCCGCGATCCTATTTGCCACAATTTAGGCAGACATTTGGGGATATGTCCTTTATCTTCCTAGAAGATTATATTGATTTTGCCTTTGCCCTTTTCAACACTCCAGAAGCCTTTGGCCTAGCCTCGGCCTTCTAGAATATCGAAGTGAAGTGTGCCTTGCGCTACTTGCTTAATTGCAAAGTTTGACTTTGTCTTCTTGAGAATAGTCATTAACTCTCAAAGAGTTATTAATTGCAATTTAGTACTTCTAAAATCTAAGTATAGATTTATGAAGATCCTTCAATTTTCATTATCATACTTTAAGGATCTAACCCTTAGTTCTGACAAAGAAATTAAGGAGTCTACTGCGACAAGCTTAATGGAATAAGCACTTAAGTTATCATTACATAAATCTTCCAAAGATTATGCTCTACTATTTGCTTAACTCCAGGCTTAGGCCTAATATGTTATTTTATCAAATAAAGTAACTTATTAGATTCCAGGACAATCCTGAAATTATTCCCAATTTGAAAATTAAACCATTTAAATACATTTTCCGTAGGATTATGTTTTAAATGTCAATCTTTCAATTTTATCTTGATTTTAATAGTCCAACTATTTAATCAACGATTTTGGTACTATTCTTATAATGATTACAATAGTCCAACTATTTAATCAACTATAATTAATAGATTAAAATCAATTATATTGATTACTATAATCCATTATAAAATCAACTATAAATGAATAGTTTGAATACAGTCCAACTGTTTTAAAAACAACATTTAAATATTAGTCCAACTAACATTTAATTTATTTGACGAATGATATTTGTTTTAAGCGCGTATGGAAGTAATTAAACGAGTATTGCAAATTCAATTCTTGCCTCCCACTATTTTTCGGCGAGCCTCTAACCCTCTGTCGAGTACTCGGGAAACCGTGTTTCCTAGCGGGCTAGGATCCCGTTAAATATCACACAATCTTGACTTTGGCCAACAAATTGTATGATAATTAACTAGGTAGATCTCTAAGATCGATTGGATCCAATCCAATTCCTAGATCTAGTAGGGGACATCCAAGTCCGAAACATATATCTTATATATGCCAATACATCCAATGTATTGCCTAACCTTTTTCCTCTGAATCAACTAAGCCTTGGCTTTGGCACAACAAACTTAGTGATCCCAGTTAAGCGCGACCCATTGACCATGGAAAGCTTCGTAATCAATTTCGATGGACAAGAAGTGGTCTTGACTTTGGCCAACAAACCACAACTTAGACAAGACACCGATATGGAACAAAGCTCTCGTGATTCAAACACATCCTCGACGGACAAAGGCCTTGACTTTGGCCAACAAGCCAATGCCAGTCTCGGATCTTGAGTGAGAATCACTCAATGGAAGGAAAGACGCTTAATATTTTGCGAGGGTTTTTCGAGTGCAAATTGGCAACCAATTTATTATCTTTGTTAAGGTCTCATCATCATACACCCTTAAACATGCATTCTAAACACATAATAAAGTGCGTATAATAAATAATAATGATATGGGGATGGATACTTTACACAATTGATCCTAGATCAAATCTCTCATTTTCTCTCTCCCTCTCTCAGCACATGTATTACTTCTACCCGTTACACTACACTTCTAAAGAAACCTCATTTACATTGAGGGGAATAGGTGAGAAGAGAATACAAAGAATATGGAGGTGATAAGGCTGGACACGCAGGTCCAATTAATAAATCAAATTTATTACAACAATTTCTAAAATTGCCCCACCCATCTAATATCCATCTGATATACATTATTCATGCATCGCAACCATGTATTCACACAAGCATGCTATCAATCAATCTAATCAAATTAATTTATCTGATAATTAGTGATCATCCAATGTTCAAACAACGATTTGATTTTGTTTGAGTCAAACTCGTTTTGCGAATAAGTACTCAAAGTACATATTCTAGAATTAAATTAAACTACAACATTAAATCCAATTTAATATGTATTTAATTATAATTCACTATTTAATTCCAAATTAAACATTACACTTTAATAATAACCTTTTACGACTTAAATAAATTCCAAATTTAATCGTTACGGGCCTCAAAGCCCGATTAACGTCCAACGTCAATTTAATTAAAGTCCAATGGGCTTTTAATTAATTTCTTAAGGCGTGGACTTTTGGTCAACTCGGGTCGAACCCAATAACCAAAGTCCAATCAGGGAGTTACCCCATAAGCCTAGAAATCAATTTATGCCCATTAGGCCCAATTAAACTTTAAAGGTCCATTAGTCGCATTTGGGCTTTATGGAAGCTGTTTTGGGCCCAATTGGATCCAATCCATTTGGCTTAAACCTAACTTGGTACAACCAAGCCCAATTACAACATAACAAGCCCAAATCCAATTTAAGGCCCGAATAATTAAATTCCAAAAATCCAGTTTCCAATTTAATTACACTAAAGTGCATAGCATTATTAATCACCCAAATCAATATTTCCAAAACATCAAATTAGCCTAATTAATCAAGCTTTCATCATTAAATCATGTCCAACACAATTTAACAAAAAATCAAACCCAAATACATGCTCAAAGTCTCGGCATTGGAGGGATTTTTATCCAATTTCAAATCCAATCCAATTGAATCATTAAACAATAAATCAACATTCCCAATTGATTTCTAACTCATCCAATGAATCAAAAAATCAAAATTCCAAGACTTTTAGGGCTTCCAACCATTCGGCCAACATATAAAATTTTGGGAAATTTGTTCCAAACAACTTTCATCAAATTGATCCAATCAATCATCAATTAAAACACATTTAAGCATACTAATTCATCCAATTTCATTATACATGCTCAAAATCAATTTACCCAAATTTTAAGCCCTAATCAATTTCATGCTCAACCTTGCTCAAGATACCATTGTTGGTGTTTGCTATGGTCCCAAGATCATTAAACAAGCATGAAATAAGTGCGAATACAAATCAATGAAGTTGCAGAATACTCACATCGATCGGTTGAGTGACGCGGGAGGCAACAAAACTGAAATTCTGCTCGGCAGTGGACTGCACAGCTCACTGGTTTTTCGGCAATGGTTGGATCATCTTCGTCAAGCTCCAAGCTTCGTCAAATGATTCCCAGCTCATGGGTGGACTTCCCTATCACCTTCACATGACTTCGTATTGTGCTAGCACTCCCGATTTCCACAAAATCGCGACTCTAAGCTTCCCTTTTCCTCTTGGCTCACGGTAGTTCACTGCCAAACCAGTAAAGAAATTGCCCTTTTGGGCGAGAGAGATAGAGATGAGAGAAAGAAAGGTTGTGTGTGTTGGGCTTCAAATTTGTGTATCTAATACCCAAATGTGAATTTCAAATCCATTTGGAATGACTTTGGCTTTCAAAAAGTCAAGCCTTAATGGCACCAACCACACACATCACTTCATCAATCAATCAAGTTGTCATCACATCACTCAAAGTGACATGTGATTTGACGCTTGATGCGACTAATGATTTGACGCTTGATTTGACTTGCGTGCCGTACTCGAATTCGAAATACGAATGCGCTCGCAAATAATGTCGGGCTCGGGTTCGTTAATTCTAAATTAACAAATTTTTCGTTCCGTCGTAATTAAATGATTACGTCTAGCGAAATCACTATTCACATCGCTAACGAATTAATTCTAAATTAACTCGTTCGCCCGAATTAAAATCTAATTTTAATTCCGCGTCGAAATCCAATTTCGTTTAATATATCGAATATATTAATTTATCGATTAATTCCAAATTAATCGTTATCTCTATTTAAATGATATTTTATCCCAGATAAAATATCTCTGCAATTAATCCTAGATTAATTTTCTCTCTCTTCTAATTAATCCCAGATTAATTTGGAGTGCGAGTCATACGTCATCGGTGAATCTTCGAGAAGCGACCCATGAGATCCTCGGATATGTTGGCAGTAAATTCGGTCGTCGAACTATTTGAACACGTAAGTACCTTGTACTACGTTTGTACCGATTTACAAGACAAGGTTGGCTTCTAGCAAAGCGTCATGCCTTCCCAATTCTCCAGAAATATCCTTACAGGAATAAATGATCTATATCATGCGTAGTATACGTAGTATTGTGTATGTCGATCCAGTATCGGATGATCACGTGCTAGACCTGTGGCTGGATTTGTGTCTGCCCCGTACGAAGCACATGTCGGATGTCTGGTAACTAGTCTATATAATCGGATAAACTTGACCTTGTAATTTTATCCCGATGACTGCAGTACTTAAGAGTACTAGTACTGTATCCTACGTGACCATCATCTCCATATGACTGAAGTGATACTTCCGTCTTGACATCACACCCAACACACTACGATTCTCAATATACCCAGCATAGGCGTACACAGGACCTGTTAAAGCCCTGGATGACCGCAACCAAAGTATATTGATTGTCGCAAGTATTAGCGGTGCAAGTCTCAAGATAAGACCAAATACACCTACCCTGATTTCGGACTTCCATAGACACATAGTCATACTACCAATGGAATTCCGAGGGTTCTATCCAGAGCGAAGCTGTTTCCCGTACCATCGGTAAAACACAACCTCATATTACACTTGCATGAGTATCATATACCCAAATATATGAGAACTATGACGTTATGCCCTCACAACGCGCACAAGTGTAATACTAGTCTTTTACGTATTTATCGATGTCCAATCTCGATAATACTCTGACTAGGGATATTTAATGATTTATCCTTCGTGGACTGATACTGTCTCATATCATTCTCAATCCAGGAACAAATCATAGGGACCTCCTATCATTTATACATCTAGGTGATCTAATCACAAATGATAAGAGTGCAATCTCCTTTATCACATAGTTAATTTGTACAACAACACCATGATCTGTACAAATAGTGACGATATGGGTCATAATTTTCCAACAAGGATAACCGTTATTGGGCACTTATCCAAACATATGCCTAGCATACCCAAATCTTCAGGAATGAGAAACTAGGTTTCTTTCCTGTTCATATCGAATATGAATTCTATCAAACAGATTTTTATGGAACCTTATTCTAAATTAGTTTTGCACTGTTTATGCGTATCCGTTGAAGGAAATGGTAGCTTAGAGCGACTCATGATTAACCTTATCATGTTTAAAAAAATTCGGTTTCTCTGTTCGGACACATCGTCAAAATGACGTGTTCCGGGAGGAGTCCTCATTAAAAGAATACTATACTCTTTCAAGTATATGAAAAACTTATTGCTTAAGTATTTTCATCATGGTCTAAACGTGACGATTTTATACTTTAGCCGATTTGTTTGTCTATTTCGTGTCGAAAATATAAAAGTTTCCGATTTGTGTTTCAAAAGAAACACATAACCATAATGCGATGCCACATCCGTAAAGGTCACGAAACATTCATATCCACATCTAGCCTAGCTAGACATGGGCCCATTTGCTTCACTATGAACTAGGGCTAACATATCGGTGGCATTTACACTTTTACCAAGTAAAGGTGTTTTAGGCACTTTGCCTAATAAACTAGATTCGTAGACTTTATTTGATTAGAATCAAATTTTTCCTAGTATCCACTCTTCGAAAGTGTGGATATAGGAGTCTTGTTTAAATTGTGTCCCAGTCAACAATGCCACTTTTAAGTTTCAACTGATTTATTCAGTTTGAGCTATTTGTTTGTCATATTATACGTTTGAGATTTATTTATATTCAAAATATAAATACTGTTATTCACATCTAATGTGTTTATCTCAATATCATCTTTATAAAATAAAACACTTTAGTGTTCTAGAATATAAAGGTATACTCGCAACGGGTTAAACCCTGATATAGAGATAATGTATCTAGTCAAACTAGTTACATTTTAACAGTTTCCTAATTTAAGTACATATCTGAAAGATAGTTCCTAAACTTAGGTACCTACGGTTAGAACAGCGACTTTCGTCCCGTTTCCGATTCGCAGATAAATCTCATCTGAAGTCAGTATCCTGCTCCTAGCAGATTCTGCACATCAATACATATTTATGTACCACTTCCAGTATCTAAAATCCAATTTTAATACTAGAAGTGAACATTTTTATGACAAACATATTTGAAGTCAGAGCCTTGCTGGTCTTCAATTCCTTCATGTCTGCTTTGTTCAAACGGCAGTCACGCTTCCGCGATCCCATTTTCCACAATTTAGGCAGACATTTTGGGATATGTCCTTTATCTTCCCAGAAGATTATAATGATTTTGCTTTTGCCCTTTTCCACATTCAGAAGCGTTCGGCCTAGCCTTGGCCTTCTCGAATGTTGAAGTAAGATACGCCTTGCACTTCTTGCCTTATTGCAAACTTTTGGCTTTAACTCCTTGAGAATAGCCATTAACTCTCCAAGAGTTTACTATTGCAATTTAGTACTTCAAAGACCTAAAATAGATCTATGAAGATCCTTCAATTTCATTATCATACTATAAGGATCTAATCCTTAGTTCTGTATAAGAAATTAAAAAGTCTAATTGGCAAGCTTAATGGATTAAGCACTAAAGTTATCATCACATGAATCTTCCAAAGATTATGTTCTACTATTTGCTTAACTTCGGGCTAAGGCCTACGATGTTATTTTATCAAATATAGTAACTTTTTAATTTGCAAGACTATCCTGAAGTTTTATTCCCAATTTGAAAATTAAAGTCGTTTAAATACATTTTCACCCAGGATTATGTTTTAAACACTAATCTTTCAATTTTATCTTGATTCTAATAGTCCAACTATTTAATCAACGATTTAGGTACTATTTATTATAATGATTACTATAGTCCGACTATATAATCAACTATAATGTATTAGGTTTAAATTCAATTATATTGATTACTATAATGCAATTATAAAATCAACTATTAATTGAAATAGTTTGAATACAGTCCAACTGTTTTATTAAAACAACATTAAATATTAGTCCAACTAATAAATAATTTATTTTGACGAATAATTTGTAATGAGCGCGTATGGCAAGTAACTAAATAAATATTGCAAATTTACTACTTGCCTCCCACTATTTTTCGGCGAGCCTCTAACCCTCTGTTGAGTACTCAGGAAATCGTGTTTCCTAGTGGGCTATGATCCTGTTAAATGTCACACAATCTTGACTTTGGCCAACAAATTGTATGATAATTAACTAGGTAGATCTCTAAGATCAATTGGATCCCATCCAATTCCTAGATCCAGTAGAGGGACATCCAAGTCCGAAACATATATCTAATATATGCCAATATATCCAATATATTACCTAACCTTTTTCCTCTGAATCAACTAAGCCTTGGCTTTGGCACAACAAACTTAGTGATCCCAGTTAAGCGGAACCCATTGACCATGGAAAGCTTCGTAAAAAATGTCGATGGACAAGAATTGGTCTTGACTTTGGCCAACAAACCACAACTTGGACAAGACACCGATATAGAACAAAGCTCTCGTGATTCAAACACATCCTTGACGGACAAAGGCCTTGACTTTGGCTAACAAACCAATGTCTGTCTTGGATCTTGAGTAAGAATCACTCAATGGAAGGAAAAACGCTTAATTTTTTTGAGGGTTTTTCGCGTGCAAATTGGCAACCAATTTATTATCTTTGTTAAGGTCTCATCATCATACACCCTTAAACATGCATTCTAAACACATAATAAGGCGCGTAAATAAAATAATAATGATATGCGGATGGATACTCAACACATTGTTCCTAGAACAAATCTCTCCATTTCTCTCTCCCCCTAGCACAAGTATTTACTTCTACCCGTTACACTACACTTCTAAAAAAACCTTATTTTACATTGAGGGGAATATGTGAGAAGAGAAATACAAAGAGTATGGAGGTAATAGGCTGGACACGCAGGTCCAATTAATAAATTCTAAATTTATTACAACAATTTCCAAAATTGCCCCACCCATCTAATATCCATCCGATATACATTATTCATGCATCACAACCATGTATTCACACAAGCATGTTATCAATCAATCTAATCCAATTAATTAATCTGATAATTAATGACCATCCAATGTTCAAACAACGATTTGATTTTGCGCGAGTCCAACTCGGTTTTGCGAATAAGTACTCAAGGTACGAATTCTTGAATTAAATTAAACTACAACATTAAATCCAATTTAATATGTATTTAATAATAATTCGCTATTTAATTCCAAATTAAATATTAATCTTTATTAATAAACATTTACGACTTAAATTCCAAATTTAATCATTACGGGTCTCAAAGCCCGATTAACATCCAATGTTAATTTAATTTAAAGTCCAATGGGCTTTTACTTAATTTCTTAAGGCATGGACTTTTGGTCAACTTGGGTCAAACCCAAAGACTAAAGTCCATTTAAAGGAATCACCCTTATATGCCTAGAACCAATTTAGGCCAATTAGGCCCAATAAATAATTAAAGGTCCATTAGTCGCATTTGGGCTTTATGGAAGCGGTTTTGGGCCCAATTGGATCCAACCAATTTAGCCTAAACCTAACTTGGTACAACCAAGCCCAATAAGCCCATTTACAACATTACAAGCCCAAATCCAATTTAAGCTCATTTAATTAAATCACAAAAATTCCAATTTCACAATTTAATTAAACTAAAGTGTATTACATAATTAATTACCCAATTAACATTTCTAAAACATCAATTAGCCTAATTAATTATGCTTATCAATATTAAATCATGTCCAACACAATTTAACAAAAAATCAAACCCATATACCATGCTATAGTCTCGGCAATGTGGGGTTTTTCAATTCAATTCCGAATTCAATCCAATTAAATTCTAAATCAACATTCCCAATTGATTCCAACTCATCCAATGAATCAAAATTCAAAAATTCCAAGACAAATAGGGCATCATCAATTTGGCCAAGCCTAATTATTGGGCAAAAATTATTCTAAACAATATTTCATGAAATTGATCCAATCAATCTTCAATTAAACTACAGTTAAGCATACTTAATCATCCAATTTCATCAAATCATGCTCAAACACATTTTACCCAATTTTAACCCTAAATTCAAGTTTCATGCTTTTACTCGCTCTGATACCATTATTGGGAAATCTACGTTCCCGAGGATCGATTATCAAGCATAAACCATAAGTGTGAATACACGAGGAAGTTGCGGAATACTTACATCGAGCGGTTGAGCGATGCGGTGGCCAACAAAAACTTTTCTGCCTCCTCCTAGAGTGCTCGGCAGTGGGCTATTTTGCAGTTCCAAATTTTCGGCTTTGGTCTTCCAAGTGTGCTCCAATGATGCTCCAAGCTCCAAGCTTTTGTTGATGGTGATTCCAATCTCACAAGTGGGTTTCCCTATCACCTTAGTATGCCTCTTTATGTGCTAGCACCTTGATGATTTTCCACAAATCATCCTATTACTTGTTATAGTTTTCGGCCAAGCCAAGAAAACAAGAAGAAAATAGTTTCAAAAACCAAAAGGAGAGAAGGAGAAGAAGGCCTCATGGCCGAATGCATAAGGGAGAGAGAGAGAAGAATTTTGTGTTTTATATATCTAATACACAAAACAAAAAATTCAAATAACAAACAAAAATATTGATAAATGTCTTTCAAGCTTTCAAAAGCTTTTCAAAAACTTACATCAATCATGAATAGTTACTGGTGTCAATCACTCAAAGTGAAAGACATCTATCACTTGATTGACGAATGACGTGACGCTAGATGTGACTTGCGGATCCCACTTCGATTATAAATGCGAATGGTTCCGCAAACACTCCCGGGCACGGATTCGCTAATTCCGAATTAACGAATTTTCTGTTGCGACGTAATTAAATCAAATTTAATTAAATAATTATGCCTAGCAAAATTTGTTGGACAATTATGACCCATAACGTCACTATTTGTACAGATCATGGTGTTGTTGTACAAATTAACTATGTGACAAATGAGATTCCACTCTTATCATTTGTGATTAGATCACCTAGATGTATAAATGATGAGAGGTCCTTGTGATTTGTTCCTGGACTGAGAGTGATATGAGACAGTATCAGTCCACGAAGGATAAATCATTAAATATCCCTAGTAAGAGTATTATCGAGATTGGACATCGATAAATACGTAAAAGACTAGTATTACACTTGTGCGCGTTGTGAGGGCACAACGGCATAGTTCTCATATATTTGGGTATAGGATACTCATGCAAGTGTAATAGAAGGTTGTGTTTTACTGATGGTATGGGAAACAGCTTCGCTCTGGATAGACCCCCTCGTAATTCCATTGATAGTATGACTATGTGTCTATGGAAGTCCGAAATCAGGGTAGGTGTATTTGGTCTTAACCTGAGACTTGCACCGCTAATACTTGTGACAATCAATATACTTTGGTTGAGGTCGTCCAGGGCTTTAACAGGTTCTGTGTACGCCAATGCTGGGTATATTGAGAATCGTAGTGTGTTGGGTGTGATGTCAAGACGGAAGTGTCACCCCAGTCAAATGGAGATGATGGTCACGTAGGATACGGGACTGATTCTCTTAAATGCTGCAGCTATCGGGATAAAATTACAAGGCCAAGTTTATCCGATTATATAGACTAGTTACCAGACATCCGACATGTGCTTCGTACCTGGCAGACACAAATCCAGCCACAGGCCTAGCACGTGATCATCCGATACTGGACAGAAATTTAGTCATATGGAGATGATGGTCACGTAGGATACGGTACTAGTACTCTTAAGTACTGCAGTCATCGGGATAAAATTACAAGGTCAGGTTTATCCGATTATAGAGACTAGTCACCAGACATCCGACATGTGTTTCGTACGGGGCAGACACAATTCCAGCCCCAGGCCTAGCACGTGATCATCCGATACTGGACAGAAATACGCAATACTACGTATACTACGCCTGATACAGATCCTTTAATACTGTAAGGATGTTTCCGGAGAATTGGGTAGGCATGGCGCTTTGCTAGAGGCCAACCTTGTCTTGTAAATCGGTATAAACGTAGTACGAGGTACTTACGTGTTCGGATAGTCCGATGACCGAATTTACTGCCAACATATCCGGGGATCTCATGGGTCGCTTCCCAAAGATTCACCGATGACGTATGACTCGCACTCTAGTTTAATCTGGGATTAATTAGAAGAGAAAGAAAATTAATCTGGGATTAATTGCGGAGATATTTTATCTGGGATAAAATATCAGTTAAAGAGAGATAACGATTAATTTGGAATTAATCGATTAATTAATATATTCGATATATTAAATGAAATTGGATTTCGACGCGGAATTGAAATTAGATTTTAATTCGGGAGAATGAATTAATTTAGAATTAATTCGTTAGCGATGTGAATAGTGATTTCGCTAGGCGTAATCATTTAATTACGACGCAACGGAAAATTCGTTAAATTGGAATTAGCGAACTCGAGCCCGGGATTCTTGCGAGCGCATTCGCATTTCGAATTCGAGTGAGGCACGCAAGTCAAATCAAGCGTCAAATCGCTAGTCACATCAAGCGTCAAATCACTTGTCACTTTGAGTGATGTGACTTGATGATTGATGTGATTGATGTGATTGATTGTAGTTGTTGGAATGGTTGTTGCCATTTGACTTTTGAAGCCAATTTGGTAAATCCTTTATTTATTTTTTGAAAAATATATAAAGTGTATTTGATACACAAAAACCAATAAACAACACATCATTTATCATCTCTTCCTCACTTCTCTCTTCTTCACGCCCTTGGGGCATTATTTGTTCACTGGTTTCTTCCAAAACTGTGAGCAGTGGGAAGCAATGAGTGGGATTTTATGGCAAATCTCAAGTGTTAGCACACTTACGAGACATGCGAAGGTGATAGGGAAGTCCACTCATGAGCCGAGAATCGTTCGACGAATCTTGGAGCTTGATGAAGATCCTCAAAAGCCGAAAAAATGGGGACTGGTTGCACTGCTACTGCCGAACCAGTGAAGTGGCAGAAAGTTGAGTTTTTGTTGCCTCCGCGTCGCTCTCTCAACCATCGTGTGAGTATTCCACAACTTCGTTGATTTGTATTCGCACTTGTTTCATGCTTATTATTGATCTTGGGACCTTAATAGAAACCAACAATGGCATCTAGAGCAAGGTTTGAGCATGAAAAAGTTTAGGGCTTAAAATTTGGGTAAAATGTTTTCGACCATGATTTGGTTGAATTGGATGATTGAGTATGCTTAAAACATGTTTAATTGAAGTTTGATTTGATCAATTTCAAGAAAATTGATTTGGAACAATTTTCCCAAAATTGGATGTTGGCCGAATGGTTGGTGATCCTATATGTCTTGGTGATTTTGATTTTTGATTCATTAGATGTGTTGGAATCATTAGGGAATGTTTATTTTATGTTGAATTTGATTCAATTGGATTGGATTTGTAATTTGGCATAATAAACCCTAAAAGCCGAGAGTATAAAGCCATTATTATCTTGGTGATTTTTGTTTCGTTGATCATTGGATGACTTGAAACGATTGAGGAATGTGATTTAATGTCGATTGTGGAATCAATTGGATTGAATTCGAATCGGACACAAAAATCCCCTCCATTACCGAGAATGATAAAGCATGTTTGGGTTTGATTTTAATTAAATTATGTTAGACATGATTTAATATTAAAAAGCGTGATTAATTAGGCTAATTGGTATTTTGGAAATTTTAATTGGGTAATTAATTGTGTAATACAATTTGGTTAATTAATCTGAAATTTGGAATTTTTTGTGTTTAATTTATTGGGCCTTAATATTGGATTTGGGCTTTAGTGTTGTAATTAGGCTTGTTGGGCTTTGTTGTACAAAGTTTGGTTTAGGCAAAATTGGTTGGATCCAATTAGGCCCAAAACCGCCTCCATAAAGCCCAAATGCGACTTAATGGACCTTAAAGTTTAATTGGGCCTAATGGGCCAAAATTGATTTATGGGCTTATGGGGTAACTCCCGGATTGGATTTTGGTTATTCAGTTTGACCTGAGTTGACCAAAAGTCCACGTGTTAAGAAATTAATTAAAAGCCCATTGGACTTTAATTAAATTGACGTTGGACGTTAATCGGCTTTGAGACCCGTTGCAATTAAATTTGGAATTTAAGTCGTAAAAGTTCATTATTAAAGTGTAGTATTTAATTTGGAATTAAATAGTGAATTAGAATTGAATGCATATTAAATTGGATTTAATTATGTAGTTTAATTTAATTCGAGAATTCGTACTTTAAGTACTTATTCGCAAAACGAGTTTGACTCGAGCAAAATCAAATCGTTGTTTGAACATTGGATGATCACTAATTATCAGATTAATTAATTTGATTAGATTGATTGATAACATGCTTGTGTGAATACATGGTTGTGATGCATGAATAATGTATATCGGATGGGATTAGGAGCGTGGGACAATTTTAGAAATTGTTGTAATAAATTTAATTTATTAATTGGACCTGCGTGTCCAGCCTTATTACCTCTCATTTCTTTGTATTATCTTCTCACATATTCCCTTCAATGTAAATGAGGTTTCTTTAGAAGTGTAGTGTAATGGGTAGAAGTGATACTTGTGCTAGCGGGAGAGAGAAATGGAGAGATTTGATCTAGGATCAATGTGTAAAGTATCCATCCGCATATCATTATTATTTTTCATATGTGCTTTAATGTGTTTAGAATGCATGTTTAAGGGTGTATGATGATGAGACCTTAACAAAGATAATAAATTGGTTGCCAATTTGCACTCGAAAAACCCTCGCAAAATATTAAGCGTTTTTCCTTCCATTAAGTGATTCTCACTCAAGATCCGAGACTGGCATTGGCTTGTTGGCCAAAGTCAAGGCCTTTGTCCGTCGAGGATGTGTTTGAATCACGAAGGCTTTGTTCCATATTGTGTCTTGTCCAAGTTGTGGTTTGTTGGCCAAAGTCAAGACCACTTCTTGTCCATCGACATTGCTTACGAAGCTTTCCATGGTCAAAGGGTCGCGCTTAACTGGGATCACTAAGTTTGTTTTGCCAAAGCCAAGGCTTAGTTGATTCAGAGGAAAAGGTTAGGTAATACATTTGATGTATTGGCATATATAAGATATATGTTTCGGACTTGGATGTCCCCCTACCGGATCTAGGAAATGGATTGGATCCAATCGATCTTAGAGATCTACCTAGTTAATTATCATACAATTTGTTGGCCAAAGTCAAGATTGTGTGATATTTAACGGGATCCTAGCCCACACTAGGAAACACGATTTCCCGAGTACTCAACAGAGGGTTAGAGGCTCGCCGAAAATAAGTGGGAGGCAAGAATTGAATTTGCAATATTCGTTTAATTACTTCATACGCGCTCAAATCAAATATCATTCGTCGTTATAAATTAAATGTTAGTTGGACTAATATTTAAATTGTTGTTTTAATTATTAGTTGGACTATATTCAAAAATTTCATTTATAGTTGATTACATAATTGGATTATAGTAATCAATGTATTTGATTTAATTAAATTATAGTGATTAAATAGTTGGACTATTGTAATCATTATAATAAATAGTACCTAAATTGTTGATTAAATAGTTGGACTATTAAAATCAAGATAAAATTGAAAGATTGACATTTAAAACATAATCCTAGGGAAAATGTTTTTAAATGGTTTAATTTTCAAATTAGGAATAAAATTTCAGGATGGTCCTCGAAAATAATAAGTTATTTATTTGATAAAATAATATATTAAGCCTAAGCCCAGAGTTAAGCAAATAGTAGAGCATAATCTTTGGAAGATCATGTGATGATAACTTAAGTGTTTAATCCATTAAACTTGTCTCGGTAGACTCCTTAATTTCTTAATTAGAAACAGGATGAGATCCTTAAAGTATGATACTGAAATTGAAGGATCTTCATAAATCTATAATTAGATTTTAGAAGTACTAAATTACAATAATAACTCTTGGAGAGTTAGTGACTATTCTCAAGGAGACAAATTCAAAGTTTGCAATTAGGCAAGTAGCGCAAGGCGCACCTTACTTCGATATTCTAGAAGCCAAGGCTTGGCCAAAGGCTTCTGGAGTGTTGAAACTGGCAAAGGCAAAATCATTATAATCTTCTGGGAAGATAAAGGACATATCCCAAAATGTCTGCCTAAATTGTGGCAAACGGGATCGCGGAAGCGTGACTTCCGTTTGGACAAAGCAGACATGAAGGAATTGAAGAACGAGCAAGGCTCTGACTTCAAATATGTTTTTCAAGATTATGTTCACTACTAGTATTAAAATTGGATTTTAAATACTTAGTGTGGTACATAAATATATTGATGTTCAGAATCTGTTTTGAACAGGATACTGTCTTCAGATTAAGATTAATCTGCGAATTTGAAACGGGATGAAAATCGATGTTTTAACCGTAGATGCCTAAATTTAGGAACTACCTTCGGGTGTGTATCTAAATTTGGAAACTGTTATAATGTAACTAGTTTGACTAGAAACATTATCTCTATATCAGTGTTTAACCCGCTGCGGGTGAACCTTTATATTCTAGAACACTAAAGTGTTTCATTATATCAAGATGATATTGAGATAATCACATTAGATGTGAATAACAGAATTTATATTTGAATATAAATAAATCTCAAATATATAACATGACAAACAAATAGCTCAAACTGATTTGATCAGATGAAACTAATCGTGGCATTGTTGTCTGGGAAAACAACTAAAACGAGAATCGTATATCCGCACTTTTAAAGAGTGGATACTCGGACAAATTTGATTCTATTCAAATAAAGTCTACGAATCTAATTTATTGGGCAAAGTGCCTAAAACACTATTTATTTGGTAAAAGTGCAAATGCCACCGATCTGTTAGCCCTAGTTCATAGTGAAGCAAGTGGGCCCATTTCTAGCTAGGCTAGAGGTGGATATGAATATTTCGTGACCTATACGGATGTGGCATTGCGTCATGGTTATGTGTTTCTTTTGAAACACAAATCGGAAACTTTTACAGTTTCGACACGAAATAGACAAACAAATCGGCTAAAGTATTATACCGTCACGATAAGACCGTAATGGAAAATAATTAAGCAATAAGTTTCTCGTATACTTGAAAGAGTATAGTATTCTCTCAAATAGGACTCCTCCTGGAACACGTCATTTTAACGGTGTGTCCGAACAGAGTAGCCAAATTTTGTTAGACATGATAAGGTTAATCATGAGTCGCTCTGAGCTACCATTTCCTTCAACGGATAAGCTTTAAACATTGCAGGACTTATTTTGAATAAGGTTCCATTAAAATCTGTTAGACAGATTTCATATTAGATATGAATAGGAAAGAAACCAGGTTTCTCATTCTTGATAATTTGGGTATGCTGGGCATATGTTTGGATTATACCAAACTAAAACCCAAATTGGATAAGTGCCAAATTGTAGGTTATCCTAGGGATAACAAAGTATTGTACTTATGCAACTCACCAGAGAACAATTTAATTGTTGCTCACCATGCGGTTTTCCTAAGAGGAATACTGATATGCAGTGGTAAGTGGGAGGATAGTAAAACTCGATGAAAATCGGAGTAATACTATTCAACGCACCGATTCCTAATGGAACATAAAATAGTTCATCAAGATGATGAAACTAAACATTAATCTTCAAATACACAAGAACCGCGTATGTCGGAGAGAGTCAGAAAATAACCTGGGGTATGGATTTCTGATCTCACCTCATAAAGATGTCTATCTTATTGAGGTATACCAACTGACTAGGTATGAGGAAGTGATACAAGGTATCGACTCCCTATTATGACAAAGTGTCATGAGTCCGAATTGGATTCCATGTATATCAACAAGTTTGGATACTAGTTGATGTACCGCAAGGCATTGTGCCTATTGGTACTATAAGTCTTCAAGGAAGACATACATGGTTGGCAACATACCAACGTATAAAGCTAGGCTTTTAGCGGAAAGGTATCGTTATCAACATTGTGTTAACTACGATTCAACCTTTTACCTGTTGCCACGGTAAATCCATTTGGATAATGCTTGCTAACGCTGGATGTTTCATTTATGAAATATGTCAGCTGAACGGGAAAATCGCTTTCCTGAAAAAGAAACCTTTTGGAGGATGTTTACAAACATCTGTCGGTTTTATCGAACCATAACAAGCAAACAGGGTTTGCAAGTTATTCGATCCATGTTTGGATTGAAGCAAACATTAGGTTCTTGGAATTATCGTTTTAATGTAATCATAATAGAGTATGATTTAATTCAAAACGAAATGATTCTTGTGTATATAAGAAGGTTAGTGGGAGCGCACTGACAGTGGCTGTCATATAAAATAATGATAATATGTCATTTCATGGAAATGATATTCCCATAAAAATTATCGGTAAAAGCTTGGCTTTCGAGAAAACTCTCCGAGAAATCGTACATTGAAAAATATATGCGACCTGGTGTCTCATACGCTTTGAGCATATGGATTCACAAACAGGTGAATCCGAGTGATAGTCACTGGATTGAAGTTAAGAACATACTTAGTATCTTAGAGAACTAAGGATGCTATCTTAGTCTATGGAGAATGAGAACTTGAAGTGATTGGGATCATTGTAGCAAGTTTCCTAACCGATAAGACGACTATAAGTCGCAAACGGTACTATACTGTTTGAATAACGGAACAGTGAGCTGGAAATCTTCCAGGCAAGATACTGTTACCGTATAAACAACAAATGCGGGTTATTGCTGCAGCTAAGGCGGCAATAGAAGCCTTCTGGGTCGATAAACAAATCTAATTAGATTAGATATAATTATGTTAGCAGCTGAGCTAGGAGTCAGCACAGGCTAAAGAATTATTGGTCTCATCAACGATCTAGATAAATACTTCGATATTCATCTGATTCGTTCGGATCATACATCGTGGCGATATGATGATCGAATAAATCACATCAGATGATAATCATGTAAATCCGCTGACGAAAGCATTTCCCAGCAGTTTGAGCCAACCGTACATAGTTCGGGTGTAAGACACTCGAGTGACTGGCTATAGGCCAAGTGGGAGATTGTTGGACAATTATGACCCATTGCGTCACTATTTGTACAGATCATGGTGTTGTTGTACAAATTAACTATGTGACAAAGGAGATTGTACTCTTATCATTTGTGATTAGATCACCTAGATGTATAAATGATGAGAGGTCCTTGTGATTTGTTCCTGGACTGAGAATGATATGAGACAGTATCAGTCCACGAAGGATAAATCATTAAATATCCCTAGTCAGAGTATTATCGAGATTGGACATCGATAAATACGTAAAAGACTAGTTACACTTGTGCGCGTTGTGAGGGCACAACGACATAGTTCTCATATTTGGGTATAGGATACTCATGCAAGTGTAATAGGAGGTTGTGTTTTACCGATGGTATGGGAAACATCTTCGCTCTGGATAGACCCTCGGAATTCCATTGGTAGTATGACTATGTGTCTATGGAAGTCCGAAATCAGGGTAGGTGTATTTGGTCTTAACCTGAGACTTGCACCGCTAATACTTGCGACAATCAATATACTTTGGTTGAGGTCGTCCAGAGCTTTAACAGGTTCTGTGTACGCCAATGCTGGGTATATTGAGAATCGTAGTGTGTTGGTGTGTGATGTCAATACGGAAGTGTCAATCCAGTCATATGGAGATGATGGTCACGTATGATACGGGACTGGTTCTCTTAAATGCTGCAGCTATCGGGATAAAATGACAAGATCAAGTTTATCCGATTATAGAGACTAGTCATCAGACATCTGACATGTGATTCGTACGGGGCAGACACAATTCCAGCCCCAGGCCTAGCACGTGATCATCCGATACTGGACAGAAATACGCAATACTACGTATACTACGCCTGATACAGATCCTTTATTCCCGTAAGGATGTTTTCAGAGAATTGGGTAGGCATGGCGCTTTGCTAGAGGCCAACCTTGTCTTGTAAATCGGTATAAACGTAGTACGAGGTACTTACGTGTTTGGATAGTCCGACGACCGAATTTACTACCAACATATCCGAGATTCTCATGGGTCGTTTCCCAAAGATTCACCGATGACGTATGACTCGCACTCTAGTTTAATCTGGGATTAATTAGAAGAGATAGAAAATTAATCTGGGATTAATTACGGAGATATTTTATCTGGGATAAAATATCATTTAAAGAGAGATAACGATTAATTTGGAATTAATCATTAATTAATATATTCGATATATTAAATGAAATTGGATTTCGACGCGGAATTGAAATTAGATTTTAATTCGGGTGAACGAATTAATTTAGAATTAATTCGTTAGCGATATGAATAGTGATTTCGCTAGGCATAATCATTTAATTACGACGCAACGGAAAATTCGTTAATTTGGAATTAGCGAACCCGAGCCCGGGATTATTTGCGAGCGCATTCCCATTTCGAATTCGAGTGCGGCACGCAAGTCAAATCAAGCGTCAAATCACTTGTCAAGCGTCAAATCACTTGTCACTTTGAGTGATGTGACTTGATTGATTGATGTGATTGATTGTAGTTGTTGGAATGGTTGTTTCCATTTGACTTTTGAAGCCAAATTTGGTAAATCCTTTATTTATTTTTTGAAAAATATATAAAGTGTATTTGATACACAAAAACCAATAAACAACACATCATCTCTCCTCTCTTCATCACTTCTCTCTTCTTCACGCCCTTGGGGCATTATTTGTTCACTGGTTTCTTCCAAAACCGTGAGCAGTGGAAAGCAATGAGTGGGATTTTGTGGCTAAATCTCAAGTGTTGGCACACTTACGAGACATGCGAAGGTGATAGGGAAGTCCACCCATGAGCCGGGAATCGTTCGACGAAGCTTGGAGCTTGATGAATATCCTCAAAAGCCGAAAATGGGGACTGGTTGCACTGCCACTGCCGAACCAGTGAAGGCAGAAGTTAGTTTTTTGTTGCCTCTGCGTCGCTCAACCGATCGATGTGAGTATTCCGCAACTTCGTTGATTTGTATTCGCACTTGATTCATGCTTATTATTGATCTTGGGACCTTAATAGAAACTAACAATGGCATCTAGAGCAAGGTTTGAGCATGAAAAAGTTTAGGGCTAAAATTTGGGTAAAATATTTTCGAGCATGATTTGGTTGAATTGGATGATTGAGTATGCTTAAAACATGTTTATTGAAGTTTGATTTGATCAATTTCAAGAAAATTGATTTGGAACAATTTTCCCCAAAATTGGATGTTGGCCGAATGGTTGGTGATCTTATATGTCTTGGTGATTTTGATTTTTGATTCATTAGATGTGTTGGAAATCATTAGGGAATGTTTATTTAATGTTGAATTTGATTCAATTGGATTGGATTTGTAATTTGGCATAATAAACCCTAAAAGCCGATAGTATGAATCCTTTTATTATCTTGGTGATTTTTGTTTCGTTGATCATTGGATGACTTGAAACGATTGAGGAATGTGATTTAATGTCGATGTGTGGAATCAATTGGATTGAATTCGAATCGGACACAAAAATCCCCCTCCATTGCCGAGAATGATAAAGCATGTTTGGTTTGATTTTAATTAAATTATGTTGGACATGATTTAATATTAAAGAGCATGATTAATTAGGCTAATTGGTGTTTTGGAAATGTTAATTGGGTAATTAATTGTGTAATACACTTTGGTTAATTAAATGTGAAATTTGGAATTTTTTGTGTTTAATTATTGGGCCTTAAAATTGGATTTGGGCTTTAGTGTTGTAATTGGGCTTGTTGGGCTTTGTTGTACAAAGTTTGGTTTAGGCAAAATTGGTTGGATCCAATTAGGCCCAAAACCGCCTCCATAAAGCCCAAATGCGACTTAATGGACCTTTAAAGTTTAATTGGGCCTAATGGGCCAAAATTGATTTATGGGCTTATGGGGTAACTCCCGGATTGGATTTTGGTTATTCGGTTTGACCCGAGTTGACCAAAAGTCCACACCTTAAGAAATTAATTAAAAGCCCATTGGACTTTAATTAAATTGACGTTGGACGTTAATCGGGCTTTCAGACCCGTTGCAATTAAATTTGGAATTTAAGTCCTAAAAGTAAATAGTTGGACTATTGTAAATAGTTGGATTATAGTAATCAATGTATTTGATTTAATTAAATTATAGTTGATTAAATAGTTGGACTATTGTAATCATTATAATAATAGTACCTAAATCGTTGATTAAATAGTTGGACTATTAAAATCAAGATAAAATTGAAAGATTGACATTTAAAACATAATCCTTGGGAAAATGTGTTTAAATGGTTTAATTTTCAAATTAGGAATAAAATTTCAGGATGGTCCTGGAAAATAATAAGTTATTTTATTTGATAAAATAATATATTAAGCCTAAGCCCAGAGTTAAGCAAATAGTAGAGCATAATCTTTGGAAGATCATGTGATGATAACTTAAGTGCTTAATCCATTAAGCTTGTCGCAGTAGACTCCTTAATTTCTTATCAGAAATAAGGATTAGATCCTTAAGTATGATACTGAAATTGAAGGATCTTCATAATCTATAATTAGATTTTAGAAGTACTAAATTACAATAATAACTCTTGGAGAGTTAGTGACTATTCTCAAGGAGACAAATTCAAAGTTTGCAATTAGGCAAGTAGCGCAAGGCGCACATTACTTCGATATTCTAGAAGGCCAAGGCTTGGCCAAAGGCTTCTAGAGTGTTGGAAACTGGCAAAGACAAAATCATTATAATCTTCTGGGAAGATAAAGGACATATCCCAAAATGTCTGCCTAAATTGTGGCAAACGGGATCGTGGAAGCGTGACTGCCGTTTGGACAAAGCAGACATGAAGGAATTGAAGAACGAGCAAGGCTCTGACTTCAAATATGTTTGTCAAGATTATGTTCACTACTAGTATTAAAATTGATTTTAAATACTTAGTGTGGTACATAAATATATTGATGTTCAGAATCTATTTTGAACAGGATACTGACTTCAGATTGAGATTAATCTGCGAATTTGAAACGGGATGAAAATCGATGTTTTAACCGTAGATGCCTAAATTTAGGAACTACCTTTGGGTGTGTATCTAAATTTGGAAACTGTTATAATGTAACTAGTTTGACTAGAAACATTATCTCTATATCAGTGTTTAACCCGCTGCGGGTGAACCTTTATATTCTAGAACACTAAAGTGTTTCATTATAGCAAAATGATATTGAGATAATCACATTAGATGTGAATAACAGAATTTATATTTTGAATATAAATAAATCTCAGATATATAACATGACAAACAAATAGCTCAAACTGATTTGATCAGATGAAACTAATTGTGGCATTGTTGTCTGGGACACAACTAAAACGAGAATCGTATATCCGCACTTTTGAAGAGTGGATACTCGGACTAATTTGATTCTATTCAAATAAAGTCTACGAATCTAATTTATTGGGCAAAGTGCCTAAAACACTATTTACTTGGTAAAAGTGCAAATGCCACTGATCTGCTAGCCCTAGTTCATAGTGAAGCAAGTGGGCCCATATCTAGCTAGGCTAGAGGTGGATATGAATATTTCGTGACCTATACGGATGTGGCATCCCGTCATGGTTATGTGTTTCTTTTGAAACACAAATCGGAAACTTTTACAGTTTCGACACGGAATAGACAAACAGATCGGCTAAAGTATTATACAGTCACGATAAGACCGTAATGGAAAATACTTAAGCAATAAGTTTCTCGTATACTTGAAAGAGTATAGTATTCTTTCAAAGAGGACTCCTCCTGGAACACGTCATTTTAACGGTGTGTCCGAACAGAGTACTCGAATTTTGTTATACATGATGAGGTTAATCATAAGTCGCTCTGAGCTACCATTTCCTTCAACAAATAAGCTTTAAATAGTGCATGACTTATTTTGAATAAGGTTCCATTAAAATCTGTTAGACAAATTTCATATTAGATATGAATAGGAAAGAAACCAGGTTTCTCATTCCTGATAATTTGGGTATGCTGGGCATATGTTTGGATGATACCAAACTAAAACCCAAATTGGATAAATGCCAAATTGTAGGTTATCATAGGGATACCAAAGTATTGTACTTATGCAACTCACCAGAGAACAATTTAATTGTTGCTCACCATGCGGTTTTCCTAAGAGGAATACCGATATGCAGTGGTAAGTGGGAGGATAGTAAAACTCGATGAAAATCGGAGTAATACTATTCAACGCACCGATTCCTAATGGAACATAAATAGTTCATCAATGATGAAACTATAACATTAATCTTCAAATTCACAAGAACCGCGTATGTCGGAGAGAGTCAGAAAACAACCTGGGGTATGGGTTTCTGATCTCACCTCATAAAAATGTCTATCTTATTGAGGTATACCAACTGACTACGTATGAGGAAGTGATACAAGGTATCGACTCCCTATTATGACAAAGTGTCATGAGTCCAAATTGGATTCCATGTATATCAACAAGTTTGGATACTAGTTGATGTACCGCAAGGCATTGTGCATATTGGTAAAGTCTTCAAGGAAGACATACATGGTTGGCAACATACCAACGTATAAAGCTAGGCTTTTAGTGAAAAGGTATCGTTATCAATATTGTGTTGACTACGATTCAACCTTTTACCTGTTGCCACGGTAAATCCATTTGGATAATTCTTGCTAACGCTGCATGTTTCATTTATGAAATATGTCAGCTGAACGGGTAAATCGCTTTCCTGAAAAGGAAACCTTTAGGAGGATGTTTACAACATCCTGTCGGTTTTGTCGTACCATAACAAGCAAACAGGGTTTGCAGGTTATTCGATCCATGTTTGGATTGAAGCAAACATTAGGTTCTTGGAATTATCTTTTAAATGTAATCATAATGGAGTATGATTTAATTCAAAACGAAATGATTCTTGTGTATATAAGAAGGTTAGTGGGAGCGCACTGACAGTGGATGTCCTATAAAATAATGATAATATGTCATTTCATGGAAATGATATTCCCATAAAAAAACTATCGGTAAAAGCTTGGCTTTCGAGAAAACTCTCCGAGAAATCGTACATTGAAAAATATATGCGACCTGGTGTCTCATACGCTTTGAGCATATGGATTCAAAAACAGGCGAATCCGAGTGATAGTCACTGGATTGAAGTTAAGAACATACTTAGTATCTTAGAGAACTAAGGATGATGTCTTAGTCTATGGAGAATGAGAACTTGAAGTGACTGGGATCATTGTAGCAAGTTTCCTAACCGATAAGACGACTATAAGTCGCAAACGGTACTATACAGTTTGAATAACGGAACAGTGAGCTGGAAATCTTCCAAGCAAGATACGGTTACCGTAAAAACAACAAATGCGGGTTATTGCTGCAGCTGAGGCGGCAATAGAAGCCTTCTGGGTCGATAAACAAATCTAATTAGATTAGATATAATTCTATTAGCAGCTGAGCTAGGCGTCAACACAGGCTAAAGAATTATTGGTCTCATCAACGATCTAGATAAATACTTTGATATGCATCTGATTCGTTCGGATCATACATCGTGGCGATTTGATGATCGAATAAATTACATCAGATGATAATCATGTAAATCCGATGACGAAAGCATTTCTCAGATGTTTGAGCCAACCGTACATAGTTCGGGTGTAAGACACTCGAGTGACTGGCTATAGGCCAAGTGGGAGATTGTTGGACAATTATGACCCATAGCGTCAATATTTGTACAGATCATGGTATTGTTGTACAAATTAACTATGTGACAAAGGAGATTGCACTCTTATCATTTGTGATTAGATCACCTAGATGTATAAATGATGAGAGGTCATTGTGATTTGTTCCTGGACTAAGAATGATATGAGACAGTATCAGTCCACGAAGGATAAATCATTAAATATCCCTAGTCAGAGTATTATCGAGATTGGACATCGATAAATACGTAAAAGACTAGTATTACACTTGTGCGCGTTGTGAGGGCACAACGGCATAGTTCTCATATATTTGGGTATAGGATACTCATGCAAGTGTAATAGAAGGTTGTGTTTTACCGATGGTATGGGAAACAGCTTCGCTCTAGATAGACCCCCTCGGAATTCCATTGGTAGTATGACTATGTGTCTATGGAAGTCCGAAATCAGGGTAGGTGTATTTGGTCTTAACCTGAGACTTGCACCGCTAATACTTGCGACAATCAATATACTTCGGTTGAGGTCTAATTCGAGTGCGGCACGCAAGTCAAATCAAGCGTCAAATCGCTAGTCACATCAAGCATCAAATCACTTGTCACTTTGAGTGATGTGACTTTTTAGTGATGTGACTTGATTGATTGATATGATTGATTGTAGTTGTTGGAATGGTTGTTGCCATTTGACTTTTGAAGCCAAATTTGGTAAATCCTTTATTTATTTTTTGAAAAATATATAAAGTGTTTTTGATACACAAAAACCAATAAACAACACATCATCTCTCCTCTCTTCCTCACTTCTCTCTTCTTCACGCCTTTGGGCATTATTTGTTCGCTGGTTTCTTCCAAAACCGTGAGCAGTGGGAAGCAATGAGTGGGATTTTGTGGCAAAAGCTCAAGTGCTAGCACACTTACGAGACATGCGAAGGTGAAAGGGAAGTCCACCCATGAGCCGGGAATCGTTCGACGAAGCTTGGAGCTTGATGAAGATCCTCAAAAGCCGAAAATGGGGACTGGTTGCACTGCCACTGCCAAACCAGTGAAGAGGCAGAAAGTTTAGTTTTCGTTGCCTCTGCGTCACTCAACCGATCTATGTGAGTATTTCGCAACTTCGTTGATTTGTATTCGCACTTGATTCATGCTTATTATTGATCTTGGGACCTTAATAGAAACCAACAAAATTACTATTCACGTCACTTACGAATTAATTCTAAATTAACTCATTCGCCCGAATTAAAATCTGATTTTAATTCCGCGTCGAAATCCAATTTCGTTTAATATATCGAATATATTAATTTTATCGATTAATTCCAAATTAATCGTTCTCTCTCTTTAATTAATTAATATTTTATCCCAGATAAAATATCTCTGTAATTAATCCCAGATTAATTTTCTCTCTCATCTAATTAATCCCAGATTAATAAAGTGCGAGTCATACGTCATCGGTGAATCTTTTGGAGAATGTTTATATGCAACAGCTGACCGGCGTAGACACACACGTATAACGCAAGCGCACGTATCGTTCAAGTAGTATAAAAATATCGATCCCACGATGACTTAATTCCTACTGTTGTTATTAATTGTTGATACTATTTATTTACAAATATCTAATTATAAGGAGAGGTGAATTGATTGCTTTTGGTTGGTTGAATGTGATATTGTAAAATAAAATAAAAACAGACTCAAAAGAAAATACTAAGGAAAATAAAAGAAAAGACTCAAAGGTCTAGGGTCGTGACTCCACACAATATTATTATAAAGATGAATTGATTTTTTTATCTATGTGTAATAAATTATTTTGCTAACCTGGAACATGAAAATATGCAAATGCCTCTGTCGATGGTCAGACGCAAATACCCAGTATAACCCAATTGAACCATATGTCTATGTCAACCAAATTACCTGGATTCATTAAGATTAAGTTCCAATTATGGCTACCCCCGCCCGACAGGTATATGTCTATCCTGTAAGGAAATCTATTAAAGGGTTATCTATCCTCAAGGAAGATTGTGGGCTATTGAATCTAAGGCTGAAACCTAAAATCCCTATGTCTAGTTCATTTTAAGTTTACCGCATCAATCGTATTGGTGATCAGACAACAAGAAGCATTAATCTTAAGACTCAATAAACAAACTAAAGAATTACCAATAAAAAGAAAATCAATTATTAAGTGTGGATATTGTGTTTCATCACTTCCCTAGAATAAAAATAAAATGTTGGGGTTAGAGGATCCACATTTAATATTTCTTATCTAGGAATCTCACTTATTATAATATATAAATTATTTTCTGTTCTGCTTTCTTAGGAATTAATAATGTTAAACATTTAAAACCAGCAATATAGGCGGTAATCCATTTAGTCCAATTACACCAGCCATATAGGCGGTAATTATCTGTCACATAAAGACCAGCCATATAGGCGGTAAAGTAATTTATATTTAGACCGACCATATAGGCGGTAATAAAGTCTGATATTAATTAATCCGATTAAATTATAATTTATAAATTATAGTTAAGTGAGATTTACTTAGATAATTATATTAAAGGTTTCACCTTTTACCCCAGCGGAAATTTAACTACAAAACATAAAGTAAATAAATAAAAAGCTGTAATAAAAACTAAAAATAAAAATACATAATTTTAATATTACAAAACTAGATGCTTCCTATGAAATCAAGGAAAAAATCCCAAGGAAAGAACAAGAAATGAAGTGAAACCGAACTGAATTTATAGACTTTTTTTGGAACCGGCGTCGCGACGCCAAAGGCCTTGGCGTCGCGACGCCAAGACACGTCTTCGGTCAACACGGATTGACCACGCGTGTTCTGTCGGCAGAATCAGGAGATGACACGTGTCACGCGGTTAAGGTGGTGCAATGAGAAGACGACACGTGGCACACGGTGATTGGCTGAGATTTCGGTCCAATGAAAAGTTGACACGTGGCACGCGCTTAGGATCGATCAAATGAGAGGTCGACACGTGGCAACATGTGATTTGTCCAATATTCGGTCCAATGAGAGATTGACACGTGGCACGTGCTTGCTTTGGTCCAATGAGATTTCAACATGTGGCAGCCGGCGTATTTTAGCAGATCTTCTGTGAAGATGACACGTGGCACGGTGCACGTTAGTAAAGTCAGCGCACGTTAGCAAGTCCAATTTTCAGATTCTGACACGTGTCCCTCAGCGTACGTTAGCATGGCCGGCGCACTTTAGGCGTCGCGACGCCAAGGGTTTGGGCATCACAACGCGGAATAATTACAAAATTGCCCTTTTTGTCGTTTTTCTCTATTTTGGCCCCAAATTGCTTCCAATGCTTTCCCAACTTTATTTATATGCAAAATAACACAAAACACATCAAAACATTCACAAAACCTGAGAAACTATACAAAATATTAGGTTAGATGAGTGGGAAATAGTGATATAAATACCATTCATCAACAGCCTGACGATTTTGTCGTATCAAGACTTGCAAACAATGTTTGTAAGTTAAATCGATCCATTTATGGATCGAAGCAAGCATCGCGTTCTTGGAACCAACGTTTTGATGAGATCATAAAAGAATATGATTTCGTTCAAAACGAGGATGATCCTTGTGTATATAAGAAGGTTAGTGGGAGCGCACTGACATTCATTGTCCATTACGTTGACGATGTATTGCTAATTGGTAATGACATTCCCATGTTAACATCGGTGAAAGCTTGGCTTTCATTAAAATTCTCCATGAAAGATCTGGGAGAAGCAGCCTTTATTCTAGGAATAAAGATCTACCTGGATAGATCTAGAAAACTGCTTGGACTCTCACAAAGCACGTACATTAACAAAGTGTTGAAGAGATTCAACATGGATCAGTCCAAGAGGGGACTGTTGCCAGTGTCACATGGCGTCACTCTATCTAAGGACATGTGTCCTAAAACTCAATATGAGAGAGACAACATGAGTCGGATATCGTTCGCCTCGACAGTCGGATCGATCATGTATGCCATGATATGTACGCGACCAGATGTCTCCTATGTTTTGAGCATGTGTAGTCGCTATCAGGCCGATCCAAGTGATAGTCATTGGATGGCGGTTAAGAATATCCTTAAGTATCTTAGACGAACTAAGGATGCTTTCTTAATCTATAGAGATGGAGAACTTGAGGTAACTGGGTTTACCGATGCAAGTTTCCAAACCGATAAAGACGACTGCAAGTCACAATCCGGGTACATATTTTGTTTGAATAACGGAGCAGTAAGTTGGAAATCTTCCAAGCAAGAGACTGTTGCCGATTCAACAACAGAAGCGGAGTATATTGCTGCAGCTGAAGCAGCAAAAGAGGCAGTTTGGATCCAAAAATTCCTAATTGGATTAGGAGTAGTTCCGTTAGCAGCTGAGCCCGTTCCATTGTATTGTGACAATAACGGGGCTATAGCGCAGGCTAAGGAACCGCGGTCTAATCAACGATCCAAGCATGTTCTTCGACGTTTCCATCTGATTCGTGAGATCATACATCGTGGCGATGTGAAGATCGAGAAGGTCGCATCAGAGGACAACATTGCAGATCCGCAGACGAAAGCTATTCCTCAGCAAAAGTTTGAGCGACATGTACATAGTTCAGGTATTAGATGCTTGAGTGACTGGATATAGGCCAAGTGGGAGATTGTTAGACAATTATGACCCATAGCGTCACTATTTGTAAAAGACATTGTGGTTTTTGTACAAATTAATTAGGCAGCAATGAAATTGCATTTTATCATTTTTTTAATTTGATTACTTAAATATATAAATGATAAAAGTCTCTATGATTAGTTCTGGATTATAAGATATGAGATAGTATCAATCCATAAAGGTTTAATCATTAAATATCCCTAGTCGTAGTATTATCGAGACTGGACATCGATAATGCGGAATAGACTAGTATTGCATTTGTGCGTGTTATGGAAGCATAACGGCATAGTTCTCATATATTTAAGTATTGGATACTTATGCAAGTGTGATATGAGGTTGTGTTTAGCGATGGTACGGAAACAGCTTCGCTCTGGATAGACCCCGCGGAATCCCATTGGTAGTATGACTATGTGTCTATGGGAATTCGCATTAGGGTAGGTGTATTTGGTCTTAACCTGAGACTTGCATCGCTAGTACTTGCGACAATCAATACGCTTTGGTTTTGGTCATCCAGGACTTTAACAGGTTCTATGTACGCCTCTTCTGGGTTTATTGAGAATCGTAGTGTATTGGGTGTGATGTCAAGATGGAAGTATCACTTCAGTCATATGGAGATGATGATCACGCATGGATACAGAACTGGTACTCTAAATTGGTTGCAACCATCGGGATAATATGACTTGGTCATGATTATCCGATTAAAGAGACTAGTTGCTTGTAATCCGATATATGCTTCGTACGGGGAAGACACTATTCCAGCCCCAGGCCTTGCATGTGACATCCGATACTGGATCGCAATACGCCATACTACGTATACTACGCCTGATACAGATTATATTCCATTAAGAATATTTATGGAGAATTTGGTAGGCACGGTGCTTTGCTAGAAGCCAACCATGTCTCGTAAATTGGTAAAACGTAGTACGAGGTACGTACGTGTTCGGATAGTCCGACCACCGGATTTACTACCAACATATCCAAAGATCTCTTGGGTTACTTCCCGAAGATTCACCGATGACGTATGATTCGAGCATAATTAATCTGGGATTAATTACGGAGAGATTTTATCTAGGATAAAATACTATTTGAAGAGAGAGAACAATTAATTTGGAATTAATCGATAAAGTAATATATTCGATATATTATACGAAATTAGTTTTCTGAGTTAGATTTTAATTCGGGCAAACGAATTAATTTAGAATTAATTCATTAGCGACGTGAATAGTAATTTTGCTAGGCATAATTATTTAATTAAATTTGATTTAATTACGTCGCAACGGAAAATTCGTTAATTCGGAATTAACGAACCCGAGCCCGTGATGTGTTGGCGAGGCCACTCCAATTTAGAATCAAGTGCGGCCACAAGTCACATCGCTCGTCACATCGCATGTCAATCTAGCGATGGATGTCAAGTCACTTTTTGGTGAATGACAACTTGTCATTATTCATGATGTTGGTTGTTGAGAGCTTTAATTGCCATTTTGGCTCCAAAATGGTTTTGACTTTTTGAAAGCCATATACCAAACTTTGGTAACACCTTTTTGCATTAGGTTTTTGGAAAAAAAAAATCAAAGAAAACAAAACACTCTCTCTCTCCCAAATACTCACAAAACCGTGAGCTTCAACAAGTGAAGAGGAAATTGTTTTTCTTCATTCAAGCTAGCACTTCAACAAGGAATCATACAAGGTGTTAGGGAAACCCACCTTTGAGCTTGGAATCAACACAAAGCTTGGAGCTTGGATTCAACTCTTCAACAAAATGGAGCATCTTGGCCGAATACTTGGAGGATTTTTATGTTCATCGTCTTCAAACATCCGCTCATTGTAAGTATGATTCCGCCATACTTCTTTATTGTATTCACATATTTTTTATACTTGAATGATCTTGGGACAACTTTAGAAACCAACAGTGTCCAGCCTATCACCTTTTATTCTCATTGTATTTCTCTTCTCACCAATTCATTTCAATGTAAATGAGGTTTCTTATAGTGTTATGTAATTTGGTAAATAGAAGAATGTAAAGTGCTAGCGGGAGAGAGGAAAAGAAAAGAGAGAGATTTGTTCTAGGAACAAAATGTATATGAATATCCATCCGCATATCATTATTATATTTATCGTGCCTTATTGTGGTTTTCGAATGCATGGTTAAGGGTGTATGATGAGACCTAATCAAAGATAATAAGTTGGTCGCCAATTTATGAAAACGCCCTCGCATTTAATATTAAGTGTTTCCTTCCATTGAGTGGTTCTCTCTCAAGATCCAAGATTGGCTTTAATTTGTTAGCCAAAGTCAATATCATTGTCTATCGTGGATGTGTTTGAACCATAAAAGCTTTGTTAATATCGCATCTCTTAGGCAGTTGTGACTTGTTGGCCAAAGTCAAGGTCACCATTGTTTATCGACGTGGATTACGAAGCTTTCCCACTGTCAATGGGTAGCGCTTAACTGGAATCATTAAGCTTGTTGAGCCAAAGCCAAGGCTTAGTTGATTCAGAGGAAACAGGTTAGGAAATATATTAGATATATGTTTCAGACTTGGATGTCCACCTACCGGATCTAGGAATTGGATGTGATCCAATTGATCTTAGAGATCTACCTAGTTAAATTTTATACAGCTTGTTGGCCAAAGTCAAGGTTGTGTATTATTTAACGGGATCCTAGCCCACTAGGAAACTAGGTTTCCCGAGTACTCAACGGAAGGTTAGAGGCTCGCCAAAAATTAGTGGGAGGCTAGTATTAAATTTTCAATTTTGTTTAATACTCGCTAATATACGCACTTTATTATTATTATTTCTCGTTATTATATATATTAGTTGGACTAATATTATTCATTTATTATTTTCTTTGAACAGTTAGACTGTACTCAACACTACTCCATTTGTAGTTGGTTACATAGTTGGATTGTAGTAACCATTGCAGTTGAGTGTACCCGAAATATTTGATTGGATAGTTGGACTATAGCAATCAAAATGGCTGGAAAGATAAGCATTAAGGACATAATCATGGGTGAGAATGTCTTTAACGGCGTAAATTTTCCAGACTGGGAGATGAACCTCAAGATAGTCCTGGGAGCTGAGAAGTTGCTCTATGTAATAAATAGACCTCTCGAGCCTGAGCTCAGACTTGAGCGGCTAGTAGAGCATGAGCTTTGGAAGACTCACCGTGATGATAACTTTACTGTTCAATCTGTTATGCTTGCTGCAATGACTCCTCAGTTTTGTCGTCAGAACAAGGGATTGGATCCTTATGCGATAATATTGAAGTTGAAGGATCTTCATAGATCTAATCTTAGATCTCAGAAGTATGAGTTGCAGAAGAAGATCTTTCACTCTCGTATGTCAGAGGGTACATCTGTCGAACACTATGTGTCGCAGATGATTGCTGACATCGAACAGCTGGTTCAGCTGGGCATTACCTTCGAGGCCGAGACTTCCATATATTTGATCTTTCAGTCTCTGCCCGACTGCTGGGCGGGTTCATCATGAACTATAATATGATGAACCAAGAGAAAACTCTTGGAGAGTTAATGACTATGCTGAAAGAGGCAGAGCTAGAGCTTCAGAAAGGCAAGAAGTGCGAGGCGCATCATACTTCGACATCCAAGAAGGCCAAGGCTTGGCCGAAGACTTCTGGGGGTGTGAAGAATAAGAAGAAGAAGGGCAAGGCTCAATAATCTCAGTTTTCTGGGAAGACAAATGACAAATCCCAAGACATCTGCCTACACTGTGGTAAACGGGGTCACTAGAAGCGTGACAGTCGTAAGTTCAAGGTGGACTTAAAGGAAACGAAGGCGGGCAAGGCTTCGGCTTCAGGTATGTTTGTTATTGAAATAAACATGTCTACTACTAGTTTTAAAAATTAGATTATTGATACTGGATGTGGTACTCACATATGTACTGATGTGCAGGATCTGCAGATTAGCAGGAGACTGGTTTCAGGGGAGATCGACCTGCGAGTCGAAAATGGGACAAGAGTCGATGTTTTGGCCGTTGGCACCTATGTTTTGAATTTGCCCTCAGGGCATGTACTTACATTAGGCGACTGTTATTTTGTACCTAGTTTGACTATGAATATTATCTCTGTATCTAGTTTAACCCGATGTGGGTATACCGTTGTATTCAGGAACACTAGGTGTTTTGTTTTTAAAGATGATATTTTGATAACACTGGGTGTTTTGTTTTTAAAGATGATATTTTGATATGTACAGCAGATGTGAATAATGGTCTTTATATTTTGAATATAAACGAATCTCAAACATATAACATGACAAACAAAAAGCTCAAATTGAGTAAAACAGATGAGACTTATTTGTGGCATTGTCGTCTGGGACACATTAACAAAACTCGTATATCCACATTTTCGAAGAATGGATACTTGGACGGATTTGATCATAATTCATATGATGTCTGCGAATCTTGTTTGTTAGGCAAAATGCCTAAAACACCTTTCAGTGGTAAAGGTGTACGTGCCACCGAGCTATTAGCCCTCGTTCATAGTGACATATGTGGGCCCATGTCTAGCCAGGCTAGAGGTGGATATGAATACTTCGTAACCTTTACGGATGATGCATCGCGCTATGGTTATGTGTATCTTATGAAACACAAGTCGGAAAGTTTTGAGAAATTCAAAGAGTTTCGACACGAAGTAGAAAAACAGACTGGCAAAAGTATTAAAACATTACGATCGGACCGTGGTGGAGAATACTTAAGCAATGAGTTTCAAGATTACTTGAAAGAATATGGTATTCTTTCATAATGGACTCTGTTGGAATTCTCTAAGCATCCCAAGATCATTTCAAGCAATGAAAATAACATGCGAATACATCACGGAGTTGCAGAATACTTACGACGATACGGTGAAGACAAAAATCGTTCTGCCCTCCATGGAAGCACTCGGCAGTGGCTGAAAAATGGCCTCCAAATTCGGCTTTGTCCTCCAAGAAATCTTCAAGCTCCAAGCTTACAAAATGGATTCCAAGCTCACGAAATTACTTCCATATCACCTTAGGATAACTTTATGTGTGCTAGCACCTTGATTTTTGCCACAAAAATCACTTGCTTCTCCTATTAGTTTCGGTCAAACCAGAAAACAGAAGAAAGAATGGTTGTTTTACCGAGAGAGAAGAAGAAGTTTTTGGCTCCAAAAATGAAAAGAGAGATAGATCGATTGGTTGGTGAGAAGAATTGTATATCTAATACACTCCTTCAAATAATAAATTTATTTTCCAATTTATTTGCTTTCAAAAATTCAAACAATAATGGCTAGCCAACCACCACATCACTATTTACATCAATCAATCAATCAAGTGACATGTTGTCACATCACTCAAAATGACTAATGATTTGACGCTTGATGTGACTAGCAATTTGACGCTTGAAGTGACTTGCGTGCCGCACTCGAATTCGAAATGCGAATGCGCTCGCAAACACTCTCGGGCTCGAGTTCGCTAATTCCAAATTAACGAATTTTCCGTTACGACGCAATTAAATGATTATGCCTAGCGAAATCACTATTCACATCGCTAACGAATTAATTCTAAATTAATTCGTTCGCCCGAATTAAAATCTAATTTTAATTCCGCGTCGAAATCCAATTTCGTATAATATATCGAATATATTATTTTATCGATTAATTCTAAATTAATCGTTATCTCTCTTTAATTGATATTTTATCCCAGATAAAATATCTCCGCAATTAATCCCAGATTAATTTTCTCTCTCTACTAATTAATCCCAGATTAATTAAAGTGCGAGTCATACGTCATCGGTGAATCTTCGGGAAGCGACCCACGAGATCCCCGGATATGTTGGCAGTAAATTTGGTCGTCGGACTATTCGAACACGTAAGTACCTAGTACTACGTTTATACCGATTTACAAGACAAGGTTGGCTTCTAGCAAAGCGCCATGCCTACCCAATTCTCCAGAAATATCCTTACATGAATATAAGGATCTATATCGGGCGTAGTATACGTAGTATTGCGTATTTTGATCCAGTATCGGATGTCACGTGCTAGGCCTGGGGCTGTAATTGTGTATGCCCTGTACGAAGCACATGTCGGATGTCTGGTAACAAGTCTCTATAATCGGATAAACATGACCTTGTCATTTTATCCCGATGACTGCAGTACATAAGAGTACTAGTACCGTATCCTACGTGACCATCATCTCCATATGACTGAATTGATACTTCCGTCTTGACATCACACCCAACACACTACGATTCTCAATATACCCAGCAGAGGCGTACACAAAACCTGTTAAAGCCCTGGACGACCAAAACCAAAGTATATTGATTGTCGCAAGCATTAGCAGTGCAAGTCTCAGGTTAAGACCAAATACACCTACCCTGATTTCGGACTGCCATAGACACATAGTCATACTACCAATGGAATTCCGATGGGGTCTATCCAGAGCGAAGCTGTTTCCCGTACCATCGGTAAAACACAACCTCCTATTACACTTGCATGAGTATCCTATACCCAAATATATGAGAACTATGTCGTTGTGCCCTCACAAACGCGTACAATTGTAATACTAGTCTTTTACGCATTATCGATGACCAATCTCGATAATACTCTGATTAGGGATATTTAATGATTTATCCTTCGTGGACTGATACTGTCTCATATCATTCTCAATCCAGGAACTAATCATATGGACCTCCTATCATTTATATATCTTGGTGATCTAATCACAAATGATAAGAGAGCAATCTCCTTTGTCACATAGTTAATTTGTACAACAACACCATGATCTGTACAAATAGTGACGCTATGGGTCATAATTGTCCAACAATCTCCCACTTGGCCTATAGCCAGTCACTCAAGTGTCTACCACCCGAACTATGTACAGTTGGCTCAAATTACTGAGAAAAGCTTTCGTCGGTGGATTTGCATGATTATCATCTGATGCGATTTATTCGATCATCACATCGCCACGATGTATGATCCGAACGAATCAGATGAATAGTCGAAGTATATATCTGGATCGTTGATGAGACCATTAATTCTTTAGCCTGTGCTGAAGCCTAGCTCAGCTGCTAACAGAACTATATCTAATCTAATTAGATTTATTATCGACCCAAATGGCTTCTATTGCTGCCTCAACTGCAGCAATAACCCGCATTTGTTGTTTATTCAGTAACAATATCTTGTTTGGATGATTTCCAGCTCATTGTTCCGTTATTCAAACTTTATTGTACCGTTGTTACGACTTATAGTCATTTTTATCGGTTAGGAAAGTTGCAACAGTGATCTTAGTCACTTCAAGTTCTCCATCTCCATAGTATAAGACAACATCCTTAGATCTCTAAGATACTAATGGATGTTCTTAATATCAATCCAGTGACTATCACTTGGATTGGCATGTTTGTGAATCCATATGCTCAAAGCGTATGAGACACCAGGTCGCATACATTTTTCAATGTACGATTTCTCGGAGAGTTTTCATGAAAGCCAAGCTTTCACCGATTGTTTTATGGGAATATCATTTCCAAGAAATGACATATTATCATTATTTATAGGATAGCCATTGTCAGTGCGCTCCCACTAACCTCCTTATATACACAAGAATCATTTCGTTTTGAATTAAATCATAAAGCATTATGATTACATCAAAACGATAATTCCAAGAACCTAATGCTTGCTTCAATCCAAACATGGATCGAATAACCTGCAAACCTTATTTGCTAGTTTGGTACGACAAAACCGACAGGACGTTGTAAACATCCTCCTAAAGGTTTCCGTTTAAGGAAAGTGATTTTCTCGTTCAGCTGTAATATTTCATAAATGAAACATGCAGCATTAGCAAGCATTATCCAAATGGATCTACCGTGGCAACAGGTAAAAGGTTTCGTCGTAATCGACACAATGTTGATAACGTTACCTTTTCGCTACAAGCCCAGCTTAGTACGTTGGTATGTTGCCATCCATGTATGTCTTCCTTGAAGACTCATACAGTACCTATAGGCACAATGCCTTACGGTACATCAACTAGTGTCAAACATAGTTGGTATACATGGAATCCATTTCGGACATCATGGCACTTTTCCATAATTGGGAGTCGATACTTTGTATCACTTCCTTAAACGTAGTCAGTTCGTCTTCCTCAATAAGATTGACATCTTTATGAGGTGAGATCAGAAACCCATACCCCAGGTTTCTTTCTGACTCTCTCCGACCTACGATGTTCTTGTGTATTCGAAGATTACTGGTACAGTTTCATCCTTGATGAACTGTTTGTGTTCCATTAAGGACTCGGTGCCTGGAATAGTATTACTTCGATTTTCATCGAGTTTACCATCATCCCACTTACCACTGCATATCGGTATTCCTCTTAGGAAAACCGCATGGCGAGCAACAATTACATTGTTCTCTAGTGAGTTGTATAAGTACTATACTTTGGTATCCCTAGAATAACCAACAACTTGTCACTTATCCAATTTGGGTTTTAGTTTGGTATCATCCAAAGATATGCCTAGCATCCCAAATTTTCAGGAATGAGAGAACCGGTTTCTTTCATGTTCATATCTAATATGAAGTCTGTCAAACAGATTTTTATGGAACCTTATTCAAAATAAGTTCTGCACTGTTTATGCTTATCCGTTGAAGGAAATGGTAGCTCAGAGCGACTCATGATTAACCTTATCATGTCCAACAAAATTCGGTTACTCTGTTCGGACACACTGTCAAAATGACGTGTTCTGAGGAGTCCTCATTGAAAGAATACTATACTCTTTCAAGTATATAAGAAACTTATTGCTTAAGTATTTTCATCATGGTCTAACTGTGATGATTTTAATACTTTAGCCGATCTGTTGTCTACTTCGTGTCGAAACTGTAAAAGTTTCAGATTTGTGTTTCAAAAGAAACACATAACCATAACGCGATGCCACATCCGTAAAGGTCATGAAATATTCATATCAACCTCTAGCCTAGCTAGACATGGGCCCCTTGCTTCACTATGAACTAGGGCTAACAGATCAGTGCCATTTTCACTTTTACCAAGTAAATAGTGTTTTAGGCATTTTGCCCAATAAACTAGATTCGTAGACTTTATTTGAATGGAATCAAATCAGTCCTGATACCCACTCTTCGAAAGTGTGGATATACGAGTCTTGTTTAAATGTGTCCCAGACAACAATGCCACTTATAAGTCTCTTAACTGATCAAATCAGTTTGAGCTATTGTTTGTCATGTTATATGTTTGAGATTTATTTATATTCAAAATATAAATTCTGTTATTCACATCAAATGTGTTTATCTCAATATCATCTTTATATAATAAAACACTTTATGTTCTAGAATATAAAGGTAACCCGCAACGGGTTAAACCCCGATATAGAGATAATGTTTCTAGTCAAACTAGTTACATTTTAACAGTTTCCTAATTTAAGTACACACCCGAAGGGTTTTCCTAAATTCAGGTATCTACGGTCAAAACAGCGACTTTCGTCCCGTTTCTGATTCGCAGAAAAATCTCACTGAAGTCAGTATCCTGCTCATAGCAGATTCTGAACATCAGTACATATTTATGTAACACACTAAGTTTTTAAAATCCAATTTAATACTAGTATGAACATATTATGACAAACATATTTGAAGTCAGATTGCCCCATCTTCGTTCCTTTATGTCTGCTTTGTCCAAACGGCAATCACGCTTCTGCGATCCCGTTTGCCACAATTTAGGCAGACATTTTGGGATATGTCATTTATCTTCCCAGAAGATTATAATGATTTTGCCTTTGCCCTTTTCCACACTCCAGAAGCCTTTGGCCAAGCCTTGGTCTTCTAGAATATCGAAGTAAGGTGCGCCTTGCGCTTCTTGCCTTATTGCAAAGTTTGGCTTTGTCTCCTTGAGAATAGCCATTAACTCTCCAAGAGTTTATTATTGCAATATTTACTTCTAAGTATAGATTTATGAAGATCCTTCAATTTCACTATCATACTTTAAGGATCTAATCCTTAGTTCTGATAAGAAATTAAGGAGTTATTCGGCAAGCTTAATGGATTAAGCACTAAAGTTATCATCACACATGAATCTTCAAAGATCATGCTCTACTATTTGCTTAAGTCCGGGCTTAGGCTTAATATGTTATTTTATCAAATAAAGTAACTTATTAGTTTCCAGGACCATCCTGAAATTTTATTCCCAATTTGAAAATTAAACCATTTAAATACATTTTCCCTAGGATTATGTTTTAAATGTCAATCTTTCAATTATATCTTGATTCTAATAGTCCAACTATTTAATCAATTATTTCGGTACTATTTATTATAATGATTACTATAGTCCAACTATTTAATCAATTATAATTGAATTGTTTGAATACAGTCCAACTGTTAATTTAAAACAACATTTAAATATTAGTCCAACTAACATTTAATTTATTTGACGAATGATATTTGTTTTGAGCGCGTATGGCAAGTAATTAAACGAGTATTGCAAATTCAATTCTTGCCTCCCACTATTTTTCGACGAGCCTCTAACCCTCTGTCGAGTACTCGGGAAACCGTGTTTCCTAGTGGGCTAGGATCCCGTTAAATGTCACACAATCTTGACTTTTGCCAACAAATTGTATGATAATTAACTAGGTAGATCTCTAAGACCAATTGGATCTCATCCAATCCTAGATCCAGTAGAGGGACATCCAAGTCCGAAATATATCTTATATATGCCAATATATCCAATATATTACCTACCTAACCTTTTTTCCTCTGAATCAACTAAGCCTTGGCTTTGGCACAACAAACTTAGTGATCCCAGTTAAGCGGAACCCATTGACCATGGAAAGCTTCGTAATCAATGTCGATGGACAAGAAGTGGTCTTGACTTTGGCCAACAAACCACAACTTGGACAAGACACCATATGGAACAAAGCTCTCGTGATTCAAACACATCCTCGACGGACAAAGGCCTTGACTTTGGCCAACAAGCCAATGCCAGTCTCGGATCTTGAGTAAGAATCACTCAATGGAAGGAAAAACGCTTAATATTTTGCGAGGGTTTTTCGCGTGCAAATTGGCAACCAATTTATTATCTTTGTTAAGGTCTCATCATCATACACCCTTAAGCATGCATTCTAAATACATAAAAAGGCGCGTATAAATAAAATAATAATGATATGCGGATGGATACTTTACACATTGATCCTAGATCAAATCTCTCGCTTTCCTCTCTCCCGCTAGCAAATGTATTACTTCTACCTGTTACACTACACTTCTAAAGAAACCTCATTTACATTGAGGGGAATAGGTGAGAAGAGAATACAAAGAGTAAGGAGGTAATAAGGCTGGACACGCAGGTCCAATTAATAAATCTAATTTATTACAATAATTTCTAAAATTGCCCCACCCATCTAATATCCATCCGATATACATTATTCATGCATCGCAACCATGTATTCACACAAGCATGTTATCAATCAATCTAATCAAATTAATTAATCTGATAATTAGTGACCATCCAATGTTCAAACAACGATTTGATTTTACGCGAGTCAAACTCGTTTTGCGAATAAGTACTCAAAGTACGAATTCTCGAATTAAATTAAACTACAAAATTAAATCCAATTCAATTTGTATTTAATACTAATTCGCTATTTAATTCCAAATTAAATACTACACTTTATTAATGAACTTTTACGATTTAAATTCCAAATTTAATCGTTACGGGTCTCAAAGCCCGATCAACGTCCAATGTTAATTTAATTAAATTCCAATGGGCTTTTAATTAATTTCTTTCAGGCGTGGACTTTTAGTCAACTCGGGTCAAACCCAATAACCAAAGTCCAATCAAGGAGTACCCCATAAGCCTAGAAATCAATTTAGGCCCATTAGGCCCAATTAAACTTTAAAGGTCCATTAGTCGCATTTGGGCTTTATGGAAGCAGTTTTGGGCCCAATTGGATCCAACCAATTTAGCCTAAACCCAACTTGTACAACCAAGCCCAATAAGCTCAATTACAACATTTCAGCCAAATCCAATTTAAGCCCATTCAATTAATTACAAAATCCAATTTCACAATTTAATTACCTAAAGTGTATGCACAATTAATCACCCAAATCAATATTTCTAAAACACCAATTAGCCTATTAATCATGCTTATCATCATTAAATCATGTCCAACATAATTTAACAAAAATCAAACCCATAACATGCTATATAAGTCTCGGCCAAAGGGGAATTTTATGTCCAAATCAAATTCAATCCAATCAATCAATTCAACATTAAATCAATATTCCCAATTGATTTCCAACACATCCAATGATCAAAAAATCAAAAATCCAAGACATTAGGGTTCTTGTGGTATTAGGCCAAGCATACCAATTTTGGGGAAAATTGTTCCAACCACATTTCATCAAATTGATCCAATCAATCCTCAATAAAACATGTTTTAAGCATACTCAAACATCCAATTTAATTAAATCATGCTCAAATACACATTTTACCCAAATTTTAACCCTAAAATATTTTCATACTCAACCTGCTCATAGATACCATTGTTGGAATTCTCTAAGCATCCCAAGATCATTTCAAGCAATGAAAATAACATACGAATACATCACGGAGTTGCGGAATACTCACATCGAGCGGTTGAGATGATGCGGTGAAGACAAAAATCATTCTGCCCTCTATGGAAGCACTCGGCAGTGGCTGAAAAATGGCCTCCAAATTCGGTTTTGTCCTCCAAGAAATCTTCAAGCTCCAAGCTTACAAATGGATTCCAGCTCACGAAATTACTTCCATATCACCTTAGGATAACTTTATGTGTGCTAGCACCTTGATTTTTGCCACAAAAATCACTTGCTTCTCCTATTAGTTTCGGTCAACCAGAAAACAGAAGAAGAATGGTTGTTTTACCGAGAGAGAAGAAGAAGTTTTTGGCTCCAAAAATGAAAAGAGAGATAGATGATTGGTTGGTGAGAAGAATTGTATATCTAATACACTCCTTCAAATAATAAATTAATTTGCCAATTTATTTGCTTTCAAAAAGTCAAACAATAATGGCTAGCCAACCACCACATCACTATTTACATCAATCAATCAATCAAGTGACATGTTGTCACATCACTCAAAGTGACTAATGATTTGACGCTTGATGTGACTAGCGATTTGACGCTTGAAGTGACTTGCGTGTCGCACTCGAATTTGAAATGCGAATGCGCTCGCAAACACTCTCGGGCTCGAGTTCGCTAATTCCAAATTAACGAATTTTCCGTTACGACGTAATTAAATGATTATGCCTAGCGAAATCACTATTCACATCGCTAACGAATTAATTCTAAATTAATTCGTTCGCCCGAATTAAAATCTAATTTTAATTCCGCGTCGAAATCCAATTTCGTATAATATATCGAATATATTATTTTATCGATTAATTCCAAATTAATCGTTATCTCTCTTTATTGATATTTTTTATCCCAGATAAAATATCTCCGCAATTAATCCCAGATTAATTTTCTCTCTCTACTAATAATCCCAGATTAATAAAGTACGAGTCATACGTCATCGTGAATCTTCGGGAAGCGACCCATGAGATCCCCAGATATGTTGGCAGTAAATTCGGTTGTCGGACTATCCGAACACGTAAGTACCTAGTACTACGTTTATACCGATTTACAAGACAAGGTTGGCTTCTAGCAAAGCGTCATGCCTACCCAATTCTCCAGAAATATCCTTACAGGAATATAAGGATCTATATCAGGCGTAGTATACGTAGTATTGCGTATTTCGATCCAGTATCGGATGTCACGTGCTAGGCCTGGGGCTGGAATTGTGTCTGCCCCGTACGAAGCACATGTTGGATGTCTGATAACTAGTCTCTATAATCGGATAAACATGACATTGTCATTTTATCTCGATGACTGCATTACATAAGAGTACTAGTACCGTATCCTACGTGACCATCATCTCCATATGACTGAAGTGATACTTTCGTCTTGACATCACACCCAACACACTACGATTCTCAAATACCCAGCAGAGGCGTACATAGAACCTGTTAAAGCCCTGGATGACCAAAACCAAAGTATATTGATTGTCGCAAGTATTAGTGGTGCAAGTCTCAGTTTAAGACCAAATACACCTACCCTGATTTCAGACTTCCATAGACACATAGTCATACTACCAATGGAATTCCGAGGGGTTCTATCCAGAGCGAAGCTATTTCCCGTACCATCGGTAAAACACAACCTCCTATTACACTTGCATGAGTATCTTATACCCAAATATATGAGAACTATGCAGTTGTGCCCTCACAACGCGCACAAGTGTAATACTAGTCTTTTACGTATTTATCGATGTCCAATCTCGATAATACTCTGACTAGGGATATTTAATGATTTATCCTTCGTGGACTGATATTGTCTCATATCATTCTCAATCTAGGAACTAATCATATGGACCTCCTATCATTTATATATCTTGGTGATCTAATCACAAATGATAAGAGAGAAATCTCATTTGTCACATAGTTAATTTGTACAACAACACCATGATCTGTATAAATAGTGACGCTATGGGTCATAATTATCCAACAAACTCCTCCCGGAATACCTCAATTGGACGGTGTGTCCGAACGGAGAAACTGAACTTTGTTGGACATGGTAAGGTCAATGATGAGTCACACAGAGCTATCGATTTCCTTCTAGGGATACGCATTATAAAATGTGCAATACTTATTTTGAATAAGGTTCTGTCAAAGTCTGTTGATCAGACTCCATATGAGATATGGACAGAAAAGAAATCGGGTATCTTATTCCTGAAGATTTGGGGATGCTGGGCATATGTTAAACGTTTGGATAGTACCAAACTAGAACCCAAATCGGATAAGTGCCTATTTGTAGGTTATCCTAAGGAAACGAAAGGCTATTATTTCTACAACCCACAAGAGAATAAAATATTTGTTGCTCTTCATACGATTTTCCTAGAAAAGTAATTCATGAATGCAGTGGTAAGTGGGAGGAAAGTAGAACTCGATGAAAATTAGAGTGATACTGTTCCTGGCACCGACCCACTCACGGAACACGAACAGTCCATCAGGGATGAGACTGTTCCACAATCTTCTGATACACAAGAACCGCGTAAGTCGGAGAGACTCAGAAAACAACCTAAGGGGTATGGGTTTTTGATCTCACCTCATGTAGACATTAATCTTATTGAGGAAGATGAACCGGCTACGTATGAGGAAGCGATACAAGGTATCGACTCCACTTTATGGAAAGAATCCATGAAGTGCGAAATGGATTCCATGTATACCAACCAAGTTTGGACACTGGTTGATGTACCAGAAGGCATTAAGCCTATTGGTTGTAAATGGATCTTCAAAAAGAAGACATACATGGAAGGCAACATACAAACGTACAAAGCTAGGCTTGTAGCTAAAGGGTATCGTCAACGACATGGTGTCGATTACGACGAAACCTTTTCACCCGTGCGCTCCCACTAAAGCAAGCATCGTGTTCTTAGAACCATCGTTTTGATGAGATCATAGAAGAATATGGTTTCATTCAAAACGAAGATGATTCTTGTGTATATAAGAAGGTTAGTGGGAGCGCACTGACATTCCTTGTCATATACGTTAATGATGTATTGCTTCTTGGAAATGACATTCTCATGCTACAATCGGTGAAAACTTGGCTTTCATTAAAATTCTCCATAAAAGACCTGTGAGAGGCAGCCTTTATTCTAGGAATAAAGATCTACAAGGATAGATCTAGAAAGATAATGGCACTCTCCCAGAGCTCGTACATTGACAAAGTGTTGAAGAGATTCAATATGGAGGGCTGCTTCCGGGGTCACATGGCGTCTTTCTATCGAAGGATATGTGTCCTAAAACTCAAAATGAAAGAGATGCAATGATTCAGATCCCGTATGCTTCAGTAGTTGGATCGATCATGTACGCCAAGATATGTACGCGACCTGATGTCTCATATGCTTTGAGCATGTGCAGTCACTATTAGGCTGATCCGGGTGATGGTCATTAGACTGCTGTAAAGAACATCATTAAGTATCTTAGATGAACTAAATATGCTTTCTTAGTCTATGGGGAATGAGAACTTGAGGTGACTAGGTTCGCCGATGCAAGTTTACAAACCGACAAAGACGACTGTAAGTCGCAATCAGTGTACATATTTTGTTTAAACAATGGAGCAGTGAGCTTGAAATCTTCCAAGCAAGAAACTGTTGCCGATTTAACAATAGAAGCGAAATATATTGTTACAGCTGAGGCAGCAAAAGAAGCAGTTTGGATCCGTAAATTCCTAATTGGATTAGGAGTAGTTTCGTTAGCAGCTGAGACCGTACCTTTGTATTGTGACAATAATGGGGCTATTGCACAAGCTAAAGAACCACAGGTCTCATCAACGATCCAAGCATGTACTTCGACGATTTCATCAGATTAGTGAGAGCATACATCGTGGCGATGTGAAGATCGAGAAGATCACATCAGATGATTAACATTGCAGATCCGCTGACGAAGGCTATATCTCAGCAAACGTTTGAGCGACATGTACATAGTTCAGGTGTTAGATACTTGAGTGATTGGCTATAGGCCAAGTGGGAGATTGTTGGACAATTATGACTCATAGCATCACTATTTGTAAAAAACATTGTGTGTTTGTACAAATTATCGATGTGACAAAAGGAAATTGATATTTTATCATTATTGTAATTAGATTACTTGGATATATATTAATGATAAAAGTCCATATTCTTAAATCGGATTAATAAGATATGAGACGGAATTAATCCATGAACGGTTTAATCATTAAATATCTCTAGTCGAAGTATTATCGAGACTGGACATTGATAATACGGAATAGACTAATATTACACTTGTGCGCGTTATGAAAGCTTAACGGCATAGTTCTCATATATTTAGGTATTGGATACTTATGCAAGTGTAATAAGAGGTTCTGTTAGCCGTTGGACCGAGAACAGTTCGCTCTGGATAGACCCACTCGAAATCTCATTGGTAGTATGACTATGTGTCTATGGGAATCCGAATCAGGGTAGGTGTATGTGATCTTTAACCTGAGACTTACGTCGTTATTACTTGCGACAATCAGTTTACTTTAGTATTGGTCGTCTGGAGCTTTAACAGGTTCTGTGTACGCCTGTATTGGGTTTACTGAGAATCGTAGTGTATTGGATGTGATGTCAAGATTGGAGTATCACTTCAATCATATGGAGGTGACGGTCACACAGGATACGGAACTAGTACTCTTAAAGCTGCAGCTATCAGGATAATATGACTAGGTCATGACTTCCTGATTACAGAGATTAGTTACTCAGGATCCGATATATGCTTCGTACGGGGAAGACACAGAGCCAACCCTAGGCCTAGCATGTGACATCCGATACTGGATTGTATTACGTATTACATAATATTAATATTACTACGCCTAATACATATGATATTCCTCGGCGAATATTTCTAGAGAATTGGGTAGGCACGGTGCTTTGCTAGAAGCCAACTATGTCTTGTAAATCTGTAAGAACACGGTACAGGGTACGCACGTGTTTGGATAGTCCGATAACCGTATTTACTCCCAACATATCCAGGAATCTCTTGGGTCGCTTCCCAAAGATTCACCAATGACATTTGACTCAGATAGAATTAATCTGGGATTAATTATGAGAGAGAAAATTAATCTGGGATTAATTACGGTAAGAATTAATCTGGGATTAACTTCATATAGAGAACGCGATTAATTTAGAATTAATCAATAAAATAAATTTAATAGTTAAATTGGATTTTTTTTATTTCATTTATTTATTTGTGGGTAAAATAATATATCGGATATATTAATTGAAATCAGATTTCAATACTAAATTAAAATTGGATTTTAATTCGGGCGAACGAATTAATTTAGAATTAATTCGAAAGCGACTACCGTAATTATTTTGCGAGGCATAATTTTTTAATTGAATTTGATTTAATTATGGCGCGACGGCAAATTCGTTTAATCGAAATTAAATGAACCCGATAAAATTGCCTGTGACTCTGCATGTGTCTTTTGTGTTTTGGGAACACAAAATATCTTTGACTTTGGTGGGCCCAAGTCAAGTTGTGTGTTGAGGAAGCCAACTCAAATTTTGAATTTAAAATGTGGTGGGACCACATGACTTACATGAAGGTCATTTGTTGATGGAAGTAGTTGGCTTAATTAATACTTTTTCCAACACACAAACACAAAGTTTTGAAAAACTAATTACACACACTCTCTCTTCTTCTCTCTTGGCCGAATACTTCTCTCATTGTTGTGAATTTTTGCTTCAAAAATTTCAACAAAGCTAACACTTGGAGGAGTCAAATTAGGTGATAGGGAAACTCACCCAAGAAATAAACAACATAACAACAAGTTTGGAGCTTCATCTAAAGAGCAAATTCGAAATTTCTCCAAAAATAATGTAAGTGATTCCGCCACTTTTTCTTATTTTTTCACACATATAATCATGTTTAGGATCTTATGGCATGTCTTAGAGACTAACATGTAGTACAATCTTAAATTGTTTCTAATATATTATACTGGGTGGTGACTCATTTATTCTTTAGGTAGTCCATGTGGGCTATCCATATTGTCTACAGACCACGAGTCCAACAATGTCATGGACGCCGGCGTCATAGGTATAGCGGTAAAATCTGATTCGTTCCTACAGTGGACCAGTGAACAAAGTTATAAGATTTGTACATTTTTTATAACGTGTTAAACATTTAATATATGATTGAAAATATTCTCAAAAAGAAATTTGAAACCTTACACACATTAAATATGTCAGAGATGGCGATCGATAGGGACGATCGAGATTTACCAATCTCGATCCCATTTTTATTGAAGATTCGAACAAAAATTTATCTAAAATTTTATATTTATTTTTGAATATGAACGAAATATTGTTCTGAATTTTAAACCGAACGGTCAAGATATCAGATCTCAATTGGAATGTCAAACAAATTGCCTCGATTCTTGCACCGAACAACAACAAAATTTTGAATCTAAAATCGGGATTCATAATATAAACCTACAACATTTAAACTTATTAATCAATTTGGATATCTATGTATTATGGGTGGGCAAAAAAACCGACCGAACCGCAAACCGAACCAAACCGGATCGAATTTACGATTTTTTTCTAACGGTTCGGTTTGCGGTTCGGATTGGCCCACCCCAAACGGTTTACGGTTCGGTTCAGGAGCTAATCCGAACCGCACCTGTTAAACCGAACTGAACCGTTATAATTAAAAAATTATATATTTTTATAAAAAAAAATTGTATTTTTCTTTTAATTTTATTCTGTGTTTTCTTTTTATTAGTATGTTAATACTTTTATTCTTAAATTTTTTGTTAATGTTTTTATTCTTCAATTTAATTGTTAATACTTTTATTCTTAGTTTTTTTGTTTTATGGTAGCATCATTATTCTTGAAAGTAAGATGTTGGATTTGTCTCTTAATTAGAACGATGGTAGCATCATTATTCAAGGTAATTTATAAAAAATACAAGAATTAATTGTGCCTCATTTTTCAATCCTTAATGGAGTGCATATGTTCTCTGGAGTCACAGCTTACACCCTAGCACTTCATACTATTTGTTGGATAGACTATATTTTTTTTTTTTGTCTTCACTTAAGTGGATGAAAATTTGTTTTAAATATAATAATCAGTAAACCGAACCGAACCAATCCGTAAACCGATGGTTTAAAAAAATTTCAATCTGAACCAAACCGTTATTTAAAGGTTTGGTTTGAGAGGTAAAAAATTTGAACCATAAAATATGATTTGGTTCGGTTTTTAGCAAAAACCGAATCAAACCGAACCGCGTCCACCCCTATGTATACATAATTATTTAGGAATATAAAAAATCCAACCACATCGTGATGCGAATTTGTCTTTGGTGTTGAGCCGTGCTTTTGGCCACCCAAAATGCCTTCTGACCCGAACTCCTAGGCTAGAGCTACATAAAATATAAAATCGTCATGGTGGGTCCCACGTATCACGTGGCAAACAAAAGCCTTCCGCAATCGTATATAAAAGGAAGGATCATAATCTGGATTATAATTCGTTTATTTATTTGATTCGATTCGCTTTAAAGCGAATATGAATTTAGAAAAAATACATTCATTTAATATATGGATTAATTCGATTCGTTTATGAAAATATTCAAATACGAATTTGAGTTTATTGATTCATTTATTTAGTTATGATTTGTTTTATTATTTTTCTTTACAAGTTGTTATTTTGAATTAAGATTCGATAACTTATTGTCAATTATCACATAAAATAATATTGTCTATATTAGTTATTTATTTTTAGGAAATCTATTACTTATGTATTTCTATGAAGAATTAATAATAAATAATTTATTATTGTTAAATAATATCATGACTAAATATATATATTTTTATTCAATTCATTTAATAAACGAATTGAACACGATTCTAATATTATGATTAGTTTATTAAGCGAATCGAATACAAATTCATAATATTTTAATTCAATTCATCTCATTAAAATTCGTTTCGTCAATATATTTTATCACTCAATATTTTTGGTAAGTTTAATTGGTGTGCTTTTAGAATTGTGGGGAAGTAGAGACGTTACAAACGAAAAATGGCGATATGGTAATTTGGAGCTAAAGACAGAGAAAGAAGTACTAAAGAGAGCAATTATGGAAAGAAAAGAAAACATTGAAAATAGCTTTATCAGCCTGGGTTAATCTTGTCCTCAAAGGGTGTGGATTAGTAGTTAAAAATTTATTATTTGATTCTCAAATTTTGTGTTCGAGTTTAAAGAGTGTATTTCTTATAAGAACCTAAGATAATCGAAAATTTTACCTGACCTATTTAGACGTGAATTAAGTGATTTGACGATGAGATTTCTAACATTTTCAAAAAAAAAAAAAAAATCAATTATTCCCGTACGCAAAGGTCGAACAGAACTAGGAACAAAACCACGAAAACAAAGCAATGGTTGCAATTGGGGGTTTCGTTTTAACTGAAAAAACTTCTTTAATCTTTTCTTGGTAGGACCCAAAATTAACTACTTAAACGTATTTTTTCTTGTTGGTTTTAAAGTAAAGATGTTAGAAAATTTCAATTCGTGTTTAAAATTTGAGATTTCATATTATTTTTTCTGACATTTGAATTGAATTTTCATCTCAAATAAAATTTGAAAAGATTTTTTTTCAAAATCTTAAATCATTATATCTGAAATTTAGAACGTTTTTTTTTTTTAATCGTGAATCAATTATCAATCATATCTACTTTCTTGCTAGAAAGAGGGGGAAAAAAGAAAGAAAGAATTAGAGTCGTGTTTACGCCAAACGGGTCGTCCTTATTTATGCCTCTATAAAAAAGGCTCTCTTTTCCCCCCTCTCAACGCCCACCCCCACGCCCACCATTTCCCTTCTCGTGGTTTTTTTTTTTTTTTTTAAGAACTTTGTATGCTTAGCTTGGATTTTGAGCCGAGTTTTGTAATTTACGATCAGACTTGTTTTTTTTTTATATATATATATATTTTAGTTAACAATATTAATGGAGAAGATTAATTTTGTGAAGAATGGTGTGTTGAGATTACCTCCGGGGTTCCGTTTTCATCCCACAGACGAAGAGCTTGTTGTTCAGTACTTGAAGCGCAAGGTCTTTGCCTGCCCTTTGCCTGCTTCCATAATTCCTGAAGTTGATGTTTGCAAATCTGATCCTTGGGATTTGCCAGGTATGTTATGTTACCTTGCAAATTGCATAAATAAAATTTTGTAACACAATTGCTTGCTCATGAAATTTGACAACATGGGGGGTTTTTGAATTTAGGTGATATGGAGCAAGAGATGTATTTTTTTAGCACAAGGGAAGCAAAATACCCAAATGGGAACAGATCAAACAGGGCTACAGGTTCTGGTTATTGGAAGGCAACTGGACTTGACAAGCAAATTGTGACCTCCAGGGGGAACCAAATTGTGGGTATAAAAAAGTCTCTGGTTTTTTACAGAGGAAAGCCACCACATGGCTCTAGGACTGATTGGATTATGCATGAATATCGCCTTGTTAGTGCTGATACTTCAGCTGCCAGTGCCCCTCAAAAGAACAACTTTGCCCAGGTTAAAAGATTTTTGCAATTCAGAATTTAGCATACATTGTGTTACATTTATCAATTGGTTTAATGATTTGGGTGTTCAAAATATATGGCAGAGATCTGTGGTGGCAATGGACAATTGGGTTCTATGCCGTATATTTTTGAAGAAAAGAGGAGCAAAAAATGAGGATGAGGAAACTTGTAATGAAATTGGAACCATTAAACAGAGAAACAACAAGCTGGCTTTTTATGATTTCATGAGAAAGGAAAGGGCTGATTTGAATCTTGTTCCATCTTCATCTTCTTCAGGATCAAGTGGAATCACTGAAGTTTCTGCAAATGAAACAGATGATCTTGAAGAAAGTAGTTGCAATAGCTTCTCTTATTTTAGAATAAAACAGCAGTAATTTTTTTTTTTTTTAATTTAATAATTTCCCTCTTTTTAATTAGTGTTCTGTACAAGTAATTGGTGTTTCTGATTAGAAAATCAGAATAATCATCATCATCATCAAGTAATCTAATGTTTGGTCACTTAGTCTTTTGCAGCTCTTGTTCTATGATCATCATCAACTTTACAAGGAAAAAATTCGGCACTAGTTGTAAAGAATTGCAAAATTTCATCTCTTTTGTGCATATGAAAATGTTTTCTCAAACAACTTTCTTTGGGTTATCATGCAAAGCGAAAGCCAATTTCTTACTAAAAGGCAAATGATTTTCAAGGGAATAGGATTGAAACAAAGTCAGAAAAGTGATTCGCATAATCAGAACAATAATTCAGTGGGTGTAAATTTCGATATTCACAAAAAATAATAAGCCAATTTTATTAACAAATCAGATTTTTCATTTTCACAAATTTTAGACCCGCGGCTTGCCTCTGCACACAATCTATATGTAAAATGAACTTTGTCAAAAGAGAGATTCTTTTGAGTGAGCACAAGAATAAGCATATGATCTTTGCATCAACATTCAATAGAATTTAGAACCCAATTCTTTGATAATCAAATGGGTTTCTGAACCTGAACCCAAATCACAATCTTCACAAACGCACACTCTAATCCAGTCTATAGAATTGAAAAATGGATTTAAAGTAACAGACATTCTTGACATTTTTTCTACAACATTTGTTACAATTGTCATACAGAAGGAGGTAGGTAGGTATGTTGTTTGAAATTAAAAGACTGGTTGGTGACATGAGAGTAGTAAGCTAGAAGTTACATGAAATTCTTGAGCAAGGATGGTTAGCATTTTGAAAATAGGCTCAGCTACTGGGGTCCCAAAGGGTTTTAAAAATTTTGATTTTATGACTTTCATGTGCTGAATATGTGGTTGCTTGCACAACTCCAGCAAGATTCTATAGTTCAAATGTAATAATAATTGGATAGTTTTTCAAGTTTATTGGTTACTACTTTCCAATTAAGATAAGAAAGAAAAACATTCCAGTTTGAAAATGCTGCACAACAACATATACCAAAAATCAATTAACTGTGGGATTCTCCCACTATTTTTCAACAAATCTTGATTACCACAAAATTAACACATAATGAAAAAATACTGATTCTGGTTACAATTATTATTATTATTTTTTTGAATCATTGGAAATTATGTGCTATCCCAGATTCTTACAAGAAATACACTCTATAAATTCGAACCCAGGACCTAAAGCTCAGATCTGAACCCTATACCACCAAACCACACGCCTCTTATTGACCTAATTACAATTAATACAACTAAGTAAACAATTTAATTCATGATTTCGATTCCAACTCATTCAAATTCCAGAATATTTCAATTACATGTAAGTAAATGCACCCATAATATATTATAGTAGTATATTCATAATAAACATATAATCAAAGAAATTAGTAATTATCTCCACTGCATGCGTCGAACACGTGTCGCAAATGCATTGGCGAGGACCCAGTAATTAATAGTTGACTTAAAGAACATGAAATCATAATTTAAGATGAAATGCAACTTAACAAGTGATGATTAACAATTAATTACTCATTTAAAGGTAGTTGTAAAATATATCAAATACAAAACTTGTAAGTTAGGTTGTATCACCCCCACCCCACAGAAATAAATGATATCATAATCATATTATACAAGATAGTTGGGTCACTAATCCTTTTTATGCTTGACAAGTGGCCGCTCAACAGACGCTGGACGGCATATAGTTAACATTGATTATCACCTTTATTGTCCATTTATATGGTTATTAGCTTAAACACATTTCATAAAAACCAAAAAAAAAAATGATTAAAAAAGAAACAATAAGCCGACCAGAACAGGGAGTTTTTCCCCTTTACTTGTGACATTGGGTTAAAATTGCGTTTTAAAATTACATGATGTAGGCTCTGACGGTTGGAATTCACGTTACTATCATACCTTACTTATATATATTTTCATCTCCTAACTCTTCTAGTACTGCCACGTGGCACCAAAGAAATTAGGGGATAAAATTTTATTTAAATCATCATTTTAATTAATATTTATATTAAATCTCCACTTTAATTAATATTTATAATACATTGAATTTAATCAATGTTTATGGTACATTATATTTTCACATATCTTAATATCTACAACGTATTTAAATTAGTGATTATGATATACTGAATTTTCTATAAAATTCATGTATATTTTTTGTGTTTCATGTATCTCGTTATGATCATATGCATATATAAAGGGATATACATGATAGAATTAGAATATCGCATTTTACTTTGATAGATGATTTTATTTAGTGGGATGGTGACCTTAACTTGACGGACTAAACCGGTTTTGATAAATGTTATCCATCTTTTGTTCTTTTTTTGAAAAATAAAAACCACAGCAATGCGCGAGTGTATCTATATTTAATATTTCTTTATTTTTTATATAAATAAAATATTTCATTTTCATCACAAAAAAAAATGCTTGGATTGGATCGAGAATGGGGATGTGAATTGCTGACTTGTGCTAAGAATTTTTGTCAATCTCGTGGGCTGGCCGTCTTGGTAGACCACACTCTAAAACTTTTTGATTGTAGCCTCACCAGATTGTGATTAGGTCTATTTCATTAAGAAAGAACTAGTCTTCCGCCTTAATAGTGTATAAATCCAGGAAAATTAGATTACTCGACCTGATCAGATCCATCTGAATCGAATTAGTCGGATTGACATATTAAAGGTATTCGTTTATTTTAATATCTCACCAAAAGCAAGACGTTATCGGCAGGAGACAAGAATAACCCGTCTCCCTGGGCCTCAAATAATTTTTTTTTTTTTTTTTTAAAAAAAAGGGACATGATGCTTCCTAAAAATGGATAACTTAGATCACAGTCCAGTGATAAAACGGCCTGTCAAAACATCAAATAAGCATAAAGGACCTTCGATCCAACTCAAAACATACATACACGTCCAAACACACTATTCATAAATATTCAAATATCTTACATATATTCATACCTGTACAGTTTCAGGAAAAAAAATTAACTTATATTGATCCTCAGATCTTTCACTCACACTAACACATTCATATACATATCCAAACAAAGAACATAAAATATCCACTTTAAAATCATTTTGAAAACTCATTATAAAACTCTCTTTTTTTGTAAATAAATCATTGCTGAAAATCATATTTTTGGTAAAATCCTTATCAAGCGTTCAAGACCAACTCAACTGGACGAAACATAACAGGCATCCAATGTCGAATTGCGTGCACCGATCTGTCCATGAACGAATCAAACTCATGCTGACAGAGGATAGCGGGTCAATCCACTACAGTTGGACAGACCCTAAATAAGCGCAACGGAAGATCAAAAATCATAAATCCATAAAAATATAGATAAAGCACCATGGCGAAAACATACCATATCGTAACATAAATGAAATCAGATGTATCTTATTTTAAAACGTAATTATTCTGAAATCAATCTTTCCCCAAAACACTAGTATGTCTTAATCAAAGATAAATCTTTTGGGAACAAGAGCCAATATCAAATGCATATCATTCAAAATAATTATCTTGTAAATAAATTTTTCAAAACACTTATCAAGCGTCAACTGTCCGAGTCGTGCGCACTGATCGGACAATGTACGAACAGGACCATGTCGACACAGTAATGGGCCAACCATTTTTTTATGGTCAGCACTCCATAGCAAGCACCCCGACGGAAACATAATCATAAGTCATAAATCGTGAAAATGAGAGTTAAACGTCGGGACAGAAACATATCATCAAACGCCTCAACGGAAACATATCTATAAATCATAAAATATGAAAATGTAGATCAAGCGTCGAGTCTGAAATATTTCATTAACAAGCGTCTCGGTGGAAACATTATGATAGTTCATAAAACATTAAAATATATAACAAGCGCCAAGATGGAAACATATTCTTTATTATTAACTTATCAAAACAAGTTTTCCAAAATCTTTGCTCATTGATCATTTAAAAACTTTAAATCATAAGTGTCATCAAAACATTAATCGAAAGTATCCCAATGACAGAATACAAAAGTTGTTGGAGTTTTAGCGCGGGAGCAGCGGAAACGCGGTTCGGGCGAAATCGTAACTTTAAAACTTTTAAAGTTACCGAATAAATTATTCAATATCCAATATGAATAATTCATTCATATTTCACCTAAACATATTTATTCGATATCAAATAACGACATAAATAAGTTAGAAACACTACGAAACTTTTACGAAAATGTTTTTTCCGCAAAATGGCATAAAAAGCGTTTTTGTCCGAACCGACCAACCAACACACATGGGGGCAGCCCAGGTCAGCTCCAATAGTGTTTGGGCAGTTCATGGGCTGCCCAAATAGTGACTAATTCACTGTTTGGACAGCGGACACCCGGTAAGCCCAAAACTCACCCGGTAATGCCGTTTTCACCGTTTTCGCATATTTCAACTCCGAAATAATTTCCGACAATTGTTCCAATGCCCAAAATACAATATGAGAATATTTCAGAATTGTTCCGAAAATTCAGGATATTATATTTTTATTTCTTTTAATCTAGCCCAATCTGTGTAAGTCAGGTTTGGAAAATGCTTTTTTTTAAAAAAAAAAAAAAAATCGACTTGATCCGACTTAAAAAATTTCAAATATAAATAGAAAAAAATATGTTTAAATTTTAAATTTCGACCCAGCAATCAAGTGACTTGACTCAACCCGGCTCGCCTAAGGTTTCCTCTTCAATTTTTTGGGTTCTTTACGCCCTTTTAGAAATTATAAATAAATAATGGCATATGGGTCACTCATTTTCTTTAGTGGGCAATTTTGACATTTGCATGAGCAATACTTGGCACTTGCATTGCAGATAGGGAATGCATTGTCAATTATGTAAGTTGACCGATTCCAAAACTACCCTCTTCTTTTTTTATGCTGTTCTGCTTGGACAAATTTAAGTTTAAAGGGGTTGCTTGGTATCTCTCCAACAATGACATCTCCAAATATATATATTTAAAAAATAATTAAATTCAAGTAATAATAATATGATTAAATCAGATAATTAAGAAATGTAAACATCCTGGGGTCCCCTTCATCTAACCTAAAAGATCCCTCACCGCAACAACCAGCATAGCAGTTATGCTTATCATCCATTTCTTAAATCATCATATTTTTTACTTTCTAGTCATCGGTTCAGTTCGGTTCTAAATCGGAATAGAACCGAACGGTTACGGTTCCATAAAATTAGGGAATCATAACCTTTAATCGAACTGGAACAGGTTCGAATGGTTCCGGTTCAATTTACTTTTTATAAAAAAATAATTTTAAAAATAGAAATTATTTATTTAAAAAAATTAAAATTGGATATTATTACCAAATAAATATAATAAAAAAATTATTTTTAAATTTTATTATATTAAATTAAAAAAATAAAGAGCTTACACTTAAAAAATATATTTATTTGAACTTAAATTTTATTACATTAATATTGGAACTGAACGGTTCTAATGGTTCGGCTCGGATGGGAACCATAACCGAATCGTACGAAATCGGTTTCAGTTCCGGTTCCCAACTCAAAATCGGACTATTCCTTCCGATTCGATTCCGGTTCGATTTCGATTCCGAACCGGAACCGTAAGTGATTTTACTTTCAATTTCATTTTCCTTTATTAAAAAGGGATCCAAAGCTTTTGAAAATCTCGAACAATCTACACAGTAAAACCCTTTTGTTTTAGCACTTGCCTGTAATAAGAAGCTGAGATATTAGGCGGGTAAAGATATTTCTGGCAAGATTCGAAACAGCACGGCAGCAACAACCACCTGTATTATATATGTGGATCTTGGACGAAATTCCTTAATCTCGATCCGTATCATTCAGTACGGGATTCGAGATAAAAAGTCGTTCTGAATAAAAATTTCAATTAGGATACGGAATGATTTTTTTGTTTTGAATCCTGAATTTTATCTTAAATATTCAAAAAACCATTTAAGATTCGAGACAATTTTTAATCATAATCGGGATATGAAAAGATCAGACAAGGACATGACGAATGCCATACTTATGAAGGTTAGTTCTCAACAACATAGTTGTTAAAACCGAACCGGACCAATCGATTCAACTGGTCGAACCGGGAATCAGCCATGAGTCTAGTCCAGCAAAACCTTAAAAACCGATCAAAATTGATCAAAACCGGCGAACCGGGCCGGTTCAATTTTTTTTTTAACAAAAAACAATAAATTTAAAATTTTTTTTATAATTTTTAATTAAATAAAATTGTTTATGACATCAGTTGATTCTGTCAATTTTTTCGTAACAGTTCAATCAATTGAACTAATAAACCACTAAATTTTCTAAATTATCGGTTCGATCACCTGTCCGATTTTGAAAACACTGCTCAGCAATATATGTATGCTCTAATAGTAGCTAAAAATTAAATTTTGCAATCTTGGAATTTTCGTAAGGCTGTACGATCTCAGTTGTAATTAATGCAAAACAATATAACAGCACTTGAAAACTTTTTTGTAGAACCAAACCACACATGTGAGAGAGTTGCGTGTAAGAATGCAAAGCTGAAAAGGATTACTAAAATGTCACTGTTACAAAGGGGAAACTCATAATATTGGTCCAAAAATTCTGTTTTAAATCAAGTTTCTGGCCTGTTGGAGGAGATTAGAGATACAGTTTTCAACTTCTCTCTCAGTGAATTTCGACTATCCGAACACATTTTTCTTCAAGGACCACATCATCTCTATGACAAAATTAATTTATATAATTAATAATTTTTTTATTATAATAAGTGGTCTCAGTCTCTCAGATCCTGGCCTGGCTTGGTCAGATTGGGCTGACCCGAGCTTGTTTGCCTTCCCTAACTGCAGCAACAACCACCTATATTATATATGTGGGTTAGTGTTGGAGGAAAATTTCTAACCTTGATCTAACTATTCAGTACGAGATTCAGGAAAAAAAATCGCCTTGAATAAAAATTTCAATTAGGATATAAAATAATTTTTCGTTTTGAATCCTGAATTTTACCCTATAAATATGAATCAAAAAACTCCTAAAATTAAGACATGACAAGATGAGACAAGGACATGACGATTGCCATGTCAGTTATCAAGCGGTATAAGTATGCTTTTGCAATCTTGAATTTTTCGACAAGGCTGTACGATCTCAGTTGTACTGCTAAACAACATAAGAGTACTTAGAAAACTTAACCTCATATGTGAGAGTTGCGTGCAAGAATGTGAAGCTAAATGGTCGCAAGGATCACTAAAATGTGATTGTGACAAAAGGGGAAACCCATAATATTGGTCCAAAAATTCAGTGTCAAAATCAAGTTACTGGCCAGCAGCAGGAGATAAGAGAGTAGAGAGAATTTTCAACTTCTCTTTCGGTGAATTTCGTGTTCATGTTACTATCTGAACACATTTTCCTTCAATAAGCGAAAAGGACAACATCATCTCTATGACAAGATTCACTGTTATCTTTTATTCCTGCCTATGACAATTTGATAGAGAATAAGAATCCATCAGAACTTTCAATAAAAGTGACCTACAAAACAAGGCAATGACACCAGTCATTCTGTCAAACAAGTAATCCTTTATCCGAACAATTCAAACGCAAAAATCATCATAATCTTTCACATCCCTATGCCAGGTGAATTTTCAAAGCAAAGTATGAAAATACAATGGGCTCTTTTCACCGTCCCAAACTAGGTTTCCTAACCAAACATGCAATTGAAATGTATGCAAGAAAAAGAGCCATGGCATATAAGTTGCATAGTCTCTAATATGTCAAGCAGCCAGCCAAAGACTTCTGTCATTATCATGTGCATTCATAATTTTTTTACTATTTACCTTGATTATCCCCATGGGCAGTTGCTGATCATATGAGATTATAATTGCATTTCGTGCAAAAAGGAGTAAGCTACCATCCAATTCCATGCCTGAGACTTTATATGCCATAAATTAATATTTTAATCCTCATAAAGATTAGGAGTGGCCAGTCAAAACATTTAGACTAATTTTTAAAACGAAAACATAACAAAAATTAGGTATCATGAAGCCAGGAATCACCAAAACATCTATCTTCAAGGTATGTCTATTGTTTTTACTCATTTTGGCACTTGGCTTCGCTACTTCCATTTTCTTCTTGACTACCTCCATCAGCACTAAGCTCTGAAGTTTTTGAAGGTGCTGGTTCAGAACATGCCTTCAGGACAGCCTCGTTCTGCAAGAAGGGAGAATTTACACGGCTTCAAATTCAAACCAAATGCAGCCAATATCATGTCATACACAAATAAAAAGTAGCATAACCCAAAATATGTTGGTAGATGCACTCAAAGGCACGTATAATGGAATCTTGAAACAGAATATATGAAAATATGGAGGCCAAACAATCAAATCACATTATTTACATGGAATGAGTTTATGCACATTTATTCTTATGGGCTTCAATCCGTAAGACTAAGGAAGGCCTGTGAATAAGTGGCCAACAATCATGGCTGAATGTCCTGATGGTTGCAAAGATATTTTCAGCACTCCTTGACTTTTTGTATTAAGTATTTGTATATATTCTGCTAAATTCATAAATAATACTCAAAATCTATTTCAGATTTAAAATTTAACAAAAATCAACTAGATCTCAAAATGACTTCCATTACGGTGTTCTTATGCAAGAGGTCAAGGGTTCAAAACTTCAAATCCCCCTAACACTAATGTAGTTAAAAGGCACAAGGTGCACTAAGGCGCAAAGGATCTTATGGCATAGGCGCGCCCCTGATGAAGGTGAGGCGCAAATTGCAAAAAGAAAAATATAAGTATGCAATCAACAAAAATAAAGAGAAATCACTAATATATATCAAAAAAAATTACAATAATATAAATACTGATAATATAAATGAATGTATTTATCAAAATTTAAAGCTCACCTAAAACCTATCTTAATTTATTAAATAAATATTATATAACTTGATTTCGGGTTAGGTGAGTCAATTCGGGTAGGGGTTTCTCATACATTTTTATGAGGCGCGCCTAGGTGTCTTAATAGCGAGTGCCTTTGTGCCTAGGCGTGTCCTGATGAAAGTGGCTTGGTCTGACCCTCCACGAGACGCAGTGATCTGAGCCTAAGCCTGAGGTGCGCCTAGGCACTTTTGGGACACGCCTTTGACATCTATGCCTAACACCAACCTAGACCGGATTAGCTTAATCTGATAAGGGATGGGGTGGGGTGCATTGTAACTATATAATAATAATAAATACGATGCCGAGCCTCATCTCTGTATACATATTGAAAATGTTAGGACTTAATGGATCCTGGCAATAGAGAAGAAGCAAAGAAAGAACATGGTGGATCCATTACCCATTAACTTGATGCTGGCACGACAACAATTAAGGGAAATTCATCAAACTAGAATGAAAAACCTTGCCCCGATCAACTGAAGTTTATAACAAGCATAGTAATAAGTTCATTGAAGCAGTATCAGTTAACTGATTATGTGCCAGTGGCACTTGCATCCCGCATATATGTTTGTATGCCTAAACTATAACAGAATGTAATATAACCCAGTGCTATTCTTTAGTGTTTGATATATTTTTGAGACGAGCCCCTGAGTCCTGACAAGCCAACACTACTACATTCATGCACGGGAAACATTTTTCAAAATCACCAGGTGGGGTAGCATTCATCCAGCCACTACAATGAACCAATCAAATGTTTGGATAACCATATTACAGAATTAAGCAGCAACATATACAAATTAAAAATTAAATTAATGGCGAAAAGTACTCGTACAAGATGTTTTAAGAGAATCTCCTAATGATTTATGATCAATCTAGTAGTATACATCCAACATGATCCAACGCTTTTTACTCATTAACTTCAAATATCCTAGACCACTAATAATGAGAATTTAGGAATTGAAGTTCCCAATCATGAAAGAAAACTACCACCCATGTCCACGAAAGGAGCATATAAGCTTAAAATCTATATAAATCATGTAATTCTTCGTTATAAATACCAACACAAACATACGGATGCTTCATTCAGGAAGAATGGATCAATTCAATTCAATTAAGTGGATAGATATTTAGGGTTTAGGGTTTAGGAGGGCACCTGCCAAACTCGAAGGATACGCTTCTTGGCGTTGGCCTTACGAGTGGTTGTAAGCTTTATTCTCTTCCAAACGAGGCCACCGGAGTCGTGTTTTTTCACAATCTCCATTACCCTTGTCCCCCAAAATGCTCCGATTCCTCCCATCGCTCCCCTCTTTCGCTCGCTCCCGCTCTGTCTCTTGCAACGCTCAGTTTCTACTTTCTATTAGGTTTTGCCGCCATTGGGCTAATCTCCAATTTGGGCCTTCTTTTTGTTTCCCTTTATTGTTACTGAGCTTGTAATCTAAAAATATGTTATTATACCCCCTACAAGTGTTTAGTACACCCAGATGTGAGATATTGATCGAGGATGAGCTGATCGCATCAATTTGATTCTGATTTCACCTCCTCAACTTCTAAGAGTGACACAATATCTCTAAAATATCCTCAAAATAATTTGACTTGATGGTATATGATTTATGGTCATGTCTTTAGTTTGAATTCAGAAAATACATTTCTTGTAAGAATCTGAGACAGTTGGGGTTTTACCTGCTCCGCTTAAGCTCGGAATGGGTGATTTGGCGGCAGGATTTCCAATGATTTCAAAAAAAAAAAATACCTCTAAAATGATAACTAATCATCAAACGATTCAAATTTAACTTAAGTTACTGTAACAATATAACTAAATTCAATAAATATACACATGCCTATTTGGCTTCCAATATAAGTAACAATTACGTGTATACAACAAATATAAGAGAAAAGTTCATATAATACAGATATGATATATTAGAGAACAGGAAAAAAATTTCCATAATCAAAGGATATAAAGATTACCTATTATTCTTCGTCAAAATCTTTAACCATTTTGCTTCAGTTAGATAATGTTTATGGTGATTTTCGGATCTGAGAAGATCTGAGATATGGAGAAGGGTATTAAAGGGATTTCACTTATCAAGATGAGGGTCCAAGCTCTAAACCCAGAGGTGTCAGACCCGACCAATGGCCCAGATTCGGCTACATTTGAAGGCTGACCCGAGGATGCTGGTTTTGTCTTTGAAGCATAATGAATAGGACTCGGGATGAACCAGCAGAGGCACTGTCATATACACCCGAGAAGGTGATCATTGGAAAATACAAGTTAGAAGAAAATTATAACAGTTCAGACTGTCATCAAGAGAAGCCATTTCTCAATATTTCTACATGCCTATGAGCTTAATATTGGTTTGACCCTTTTAAAGAGAATGTGAGGGAAGTGAAGGTTTTTCTCTGGACTCGACCTGTTAGTAGATTAAAGGAATGACGTCATTCATTTCAGTGAACCAACCGAGGTTATGTGTCGGGGTTGCTGCATTATGCTCTTAAGACGGGTGATGTAAGCCCTAAGACAGAAGTGTGAGCCTCCCAATGACTGATGAGATAGGAGTAGGCCAGTGGTTGATGAGATGGAAGAGGGCATCAGACTTATTGACTGACACATGCAACCGCGTGAGTGGTTGGAATACAGGTTGGCATGTAGGCAAAATTGTGTAGCAGTGACCAAAAAAAGGTGAATTAATGAGTTTCAAATGGCAGAGAGTAGTTGTGTCAGGCGGCGGAGCTACTACTTGTAGGGTGATTGGGGAAGAGAGCTTACGTAATAATAACTTGGTAATGTGGCTGACGTCATGAGTTGGCGGAATAGTGGATTTATACACACTATATAAAGGTGTTGAGAATTCATTGTAATGGGTTAGCTAATTTTTCTCGCGCATAACTTGTAAAAAATAGTAAAAAACTAAGTGTAAGCGAGAGATAGAGCAAGTCGATTTGACCCGAGCTCCCAATAAAGATTTTATTTCCTTTACATTCGCGGACGTAGGTTGGATCCATGCCGTCGAACCACGTTAAACCCTATGTTCTTATCTGTGTGTTTTCTTGTTTGTTTGCCAAGTTTGATTTGGTTCCCAAATAACCAAATAAATTCATTGTTTGGCGGCAGTTTGTTCGAAGAG